>JAJHUR010136777.1:0-27910 GCA_027495735.1 Lutjanus campechanus
CGCCAATTCCTCCTCTTCTTCAAAAAGCGTGTACGCCATGGTTAAAAAGGGCGTACACCTGCACGCTTTTTCCCGACAGGTTTTGGCTTGATAAATCCCAAATTTGGCGGTGAAAAGCGCGTACGCACAAAACGGGGGAAAGAGCGTGTAGAAAAGCGTGTACACACAATGATAAATGAGGCCCCAGGACTGTTTTGGAAATTGAAGATTTTCATCCACCATCACATCGACATGGTGGTGAGTATATACTACGTGGGTTAATCTCGCAAAGTGAACTATCACTTTAAAGGTGTAATAACAGATGTATTTGTCCACTTGAGGACAGCAGACACCAGATATGAAGACAACACTGACACTTTACAGGGATCGACTGTAAATAATGAACTCATCAGTCGTCTCAGACCACAGTGATGAAGGAAAAACTGTCCTGATGAACAAATTCAACAAACCCCAGCAGGTGGAGCTTTAACACCTGACTGCTTCAACAGTTTCTGGTAGAATTAAACAGAACAAAACTTTTTATTTACTTACTGTTGTTGTTGATTTCATCTGTGACACAGACACACTTAACCTCCAGGTCAAAGTTAAGCCTCCTAACGTAAAAACTGTGGTGGCCTTTAAACCTGCACATAAATGGAAAATCCCAGAACTGTTTTTATCAAATCCTATGAACAGGAGTCACAGGATCTGTGAGAACATTTCTTAACAACAGTCTGCTGGATGAAAAGATGACTCAGGAAAATCAATGAATTAATTTTTAGACAAACTATTGAGCTAAAACGATCTAAAATGTATCCTGATAAAACTTCACGGGTCTCCAGAGATCAAGTTAAAGCAGATACTCTCTTCAGCTGTGATGTTTATGGGGACATAAACACACACTGAATATATTCAAACACATTAATAAAGAATAACAGAAAAATAGGAACAGGAGACAGGATACAACTGGTGAGTTCAATTACAAAATCACAAATTATTCTGCACATATCAGAGCTCAGATGTGCCTCAGTGTGCTCTGTAGATTCAGTTCTTACCATAGAACAAGTAAGTCAAAACCAGAATCTGTGAAATCTGCATGAGTGGGTTTTAAGAAGAAATTGGTTTGTGAACGAGGTCCTCTGTAAACATGTTCAGGAGGTATCTTTACCATGTTTACTGTCTTTGTTTATTTAAGGCATTAGCCTGTCAGTTCGTGTTGGGTCTGTTCACAAGTTTTTGAGACATTTTCTCTGTAAATCATTAATTTAAAACTCAAAGACGAGCTTCATCATCTGATATTTTAATCTGAAACAAAGTGTGACTGAGTGACACCTCAAAATAGGAAAATAGGAGAGGATCATGAAAATAAAAACACAAGATTAAATCGTTACGGTCGACTGTACAGGAGGTGTGTGCGTGTATGTAAACACTCGCCTCCATAGCAACCGCAGCTATAAACAGTCCCAGCATGCGTGTGAGTGTGTGTGATGTTGGGAAATATTTGGTTATTAGTTAAGGCTGGCAGGATGCAGGTACAGGGTGAGACACACACCTGGTGTTGGGGTGTGTGTTTGGGGTAATTTTGATGCGGGGAGTGAATGAGTGACTGTTTCCTTACACACCAAGTGCATAGCTACATTAATGTGCCCTCCAGAACAACAAACAGCCAAGAAAATAAAGAAAAGCACAAAGATAAACAAAAACAACAGCGTTTCTTTTCCCTGTGAAAGCAAAAGTGACAGACTAAATAAAATAGTGAAAATCTTAAAGTTTATCATAATAAATCATGATGTTGGCAGGTTGGTAACTGAAGTCCAGACTGGATCCGAGACAAACTGAACCACAACATCATGGTGACGGTTCCTCATTACATCATCATGTACGTAGATCAAATGAAGCATCGAGGTTGCTTCACTGATCTCTGCTGGAACATAATTACACAAGCTGTTCTGAGGTTTAGTTAGACTTTAAAAGGGATTTTAAGAAAACTGGCAGGGAAACTCCAGGTGGAAGAAGTGACGTAAACTGACTTCTGTTTACTCAGTTGGCTAGGAGGGGATGAGAAGTTACAATAAAAACAAATGATATCAGGACAGAAGCCTTAATAGTTTGAAAATAATTTCAGCTTCATGATGGTGCATCACATGAAGGAACTCAGACAAATCTGATATATATATAGAAGAAGTTGTATGTTTTTGTATAACAGATAATTTGCTAAACTCCTCCGCTGAACAGCAACAGTCTAAATATATGTTAACATAACTGACATGATTCAGTAATTGGGCAAAATGTTGTTGGTGTAACGATTTGCATTTCGAGGTTGGCTATGTTGTAATGTCATTTAAATTCTTACCAGTTTACATCATTGTTAAATGGTGTTATCTGTTTCAGGCTGTTGTCCAGTTAGCTACAATCTGTTCCAAGTTAATGCAAACATTTGACTATGCGGCTAACTAGCTTACTGTCAACTTACTACCTTACTACCAACAGGAGTAACTGAGCGTCTAATATTTAATAGTTCATTCAACATTTTCTGAGGTGTAACAGCTGACAAATAAAAAAGCCCCATTCATGGCTAGCATACTCACCTTGTAATAAAACGCCACTAAGCTAGTCCTGGATGCTATCAGAGTTTAGGCTAATGTTAGCAGTTTTGTCCTGCTCATAAGGCCATGATTCGGTGTGAGCTGCTTTTGTCTGTCTCTGTCTGAAATTAAGGAACAATTGTTCTAAAAAAGAAATATTATTGTAAACTGCACATGTTCTACGTCAGAACAGAAAGCTCGTCACGGTTACTGGAAACTACTTTGCATCAAAGGAAAACAGTGTGAAGTCACCTGAGTGTGAATCAGGGTGTCGCCTGTGGTTTACCTTGCTCCGTAAACCTTCCCTGAATTAATAAAGTTTAAAGAAGCAGCGAGGATTAACTCTGTCGCAACTCAGAACCACAAACACGTGTCAGGTCTGCTCAGACAAAACTTCACAGTCTAGACATTATCAAGTCATTTCCTTTCTCCTCCCTCCTCTTCACTCCTTTTTATGCTCCATCACCTTCTTAAGATCAGGTCTTCATCAGTCAGTCTGCAGTCTGTCCTCCTCCAACACATCTCTGCTTTTTTATCTTTCTCTTTACAGGAGTTTTTCTAATTTTTCCATCATGTCCTGCAGGTTGACAGCTCTGTCTGTCTTTTTCCTCCTCTTCCTCAGAGTTCAGAGCCTCGACTTGACTCACGGTGAGTACCAACACACTCAGCTCCATCTGGACAAATCTTTTAGACTCATTTTTAATCTGTAGAGTGACACAAATGTGCAGAAAAAGAAGTAAATAGTTGCTGTAATAGGACCTTTGTGATTATTTCCTAGCATGTTGACTTCAGGGTAACTTTGCTGCAAAACAAAAGACAAAAGAAAAACACACCTTAAACCTGTCATCATGAAATATGCAGCAACAACTGACAGATCAGATATCAGCACAGACACCATAATATACACAAACACAACACCTGCTGACCTCAGTGCAGGTAAGTAAAAGGGTGAAGGTTTTAAAAAGGCAGCTGTGGTCTGTAATACTGTAAATCCATCAACAAGTTTTATTATCAATAAACACATATATTATTCTTCTGATTATTTAACTGCTTAGTCTATAAAAAACTAATATTAACTAACTAATATTAAATCACAAATTAACAAGAGATCCGATTCCTCACATTGAAGGAACAGATGGCAGCAAACATGTTTTTTTACTTGGTGATTTATTATGTTATTGTAGATAATTTTATTTAATCGGTCAGTTCTTTTGGGGCACTGACATCCCATCATGCTCCGTAACTTGACAGTTTTATTAGTTACCAATAGGAGTGCAACGGATCACAGTTGTCCCGGGTCCCGTACGGATCACAGTTCAGCACACATGTGATCTGCAGACTACATGTCACCATCATAGTGTGTCGCTGTTACTTTCATATAAGTAATAATACCTCAAATCTCGATGCAGAGTTGCAGTGAACAGTCAGGACAGACGCTGCCGCGTTTTCCTCTGCGACGGATTTAAAATCCGTCTCATCGCCACGACTGAAATCCCGACCATGACTTCAGACTTCAGATTTTCACTGGTGTAACTATGCTGTCGTCATAGAAACAGATCTGTTTATTGAAAGTTCTGCTGTCTGAACTTCTACACACACACACACAGGTCTTCTCAGCTCACCGGAGCAGCTCTGTGTCTGTCTGTCTGTGACTCAGTGTGTCTGTGCTGATTGGCTGATACTTGTGACTTGTGACACTGAGCCAGACTACAGAATACTACAGTAGAGTCTAATATTCAGAGGATACTGTAAAGTATTATTATTGTTAAAGTGTAATTTTTATTACTTAGAATTATTATTATTTTAATATATTTAAAGTTATTATCATCATTATTATTATTACATTACTGTGGTGATAACTACAGGCAGAGAGATCAAAGCCAAGTGCATTTTTAAAATAAATAAACTCTAATCCCACCTCTTTTGTTCTTTTCTGCTGATCTGAGAACTGATCCAATCCGTGACTCAAAACCACAATATGAACTGTGAATGTTGTGATACACTGCAGCCCTAGTTACCAACAATGTAGAAATAATGTCTTAAACCCATAACAGAGTGTAATTGTGTAATTTATTGTGACTTAATACAATTTGTCTTCAGATTATCTGCTCAGAATTTTTTTATTATTATTACATTTTTATTATATGTACATTCAGGTCTCCTTTGAAAATGAGATTCTGTCTCAGTGGGATTCACCTGATTAAATTAAAATCTTCCAGGTTTACGTCATTAAACAGCATTTATGTTTTAGTTTTAACTCTGAACAGGTCATATATTAGCAAGATGTTTGAATTTAGTCATAAATCTCTACTTAGCAACAACTTATATTAGAACTTTGGCCTAACAGTCTGGTGCTGTGTGTTTTTCTGTTTGTACAATCTTTGCTCTAAACACATGACTCTGTTCAAACCACTGATCTACTTTGATACTTCCAGCTGTTGTTAATTCTCACGGTCACTAAATTAATGACCTCTGACCTCCATCAGCTCAGTCCCTCCCTCTGCCGCTGTTTGATTATCCCGAGATTGATGGTTCTGCTGTGGACACCTGCAGGATTTTCCCTGAACCTTTACCAGACGCCACCACCATGGCCACAACGGCAACAACTACAACTACAGCCAAACCCATCAGCAGGAAGGTAACTACATCATCAGAGGTTACAACTGTAGCTTCACTTTGTCCCTAAAACATGAAAAAATCTCATGCTGTGAAAACAGGATTTTAAAGGCTCTATATGCAACATTCACGGCCACTAGATGTCACACTCGAGCATCTCAGACCAAAACAAAAGGGCACATCGACCCACCAGACTCCAATAACAAAAACGATAATTTTTGAAACGTGCCACACAAATAAACATCCGCGCTCTACTTAATCTTTTCTGTATAATCTTCCAGCAGGTGGTGGCCACAACCAAAAGGCCGGCTGTCCAACCACCACCAAGGAAACCAGACAACAAAAACCCTGGAACACCAATCAGACCACAGCCAGCTCCGGCAGGACCGATCACTAACAGCCACTCCGACCAGATCCACAGACTCCTCCACCTCCTGTTGGCCAACAGCAGACGAAATGCCGCTGGTTCTCAGCCAATAGGACGGCTGCCTCACAGACATCACAGTTCATCAGACAGCGACGAATTAGTTAAAACTCAGCAGAAAATAGTTGGGAGGAGGGCGCAGCGATGGAAAATAGGGTCTTCAGAGGACTCGAGTGACGAGTCTTAAAACTACCATTTATTTAATCTTTGTAGCCTGTTTAAATTATAGTTAAGTGATTGATGGTCATGTAAAAATAAAGTTTATGTAAGTCATTTTAATGATTTAGACTGTTTTGCACCAACAAGGATTAAGTTAATCTAGGATTAGTAAAACTAGGTTTAAAATGAGTTCATCGAGTTTCAAGATGCTTGCTTATGCAAATTAAAATCAATAAATAAAAATAAATTTGAGTGTTGTTCGGACCTAATAAGTATCAAAGAGGGGGGAAAACGGTTGAATGTTGTATTGTTTGTTTGCTAGCTAACAAGGAGAAGTAATATTTTTTGCTAGCTACGTAAAAAAGAAAAAAAGTAACATTGTTTGCCAGCTAACTAAACACACGCATACAAAAAAAAAACTGGCTAAAAGAAAAAAGATGCATTGTTTTTTTAATGTTAAATTGTTTGCTGCTGTCAGATTGGTTTAAACAAAGTGGATCTGGGGAATTAAGTGTCGACTTGCTGTTCACACGTGTATAAACCTGACAAACTATTTTCCGTGCTTTTATTTTGAAAGTCTACCAGGATGTTGCGTATTTATGATTGTTAACTCGACCTTCAGTGTCACAGCTTGAAGAGTGTTGAGTGAGAACATGTTTACAGCTGCTGCCGTAAAACCAACACAATCAATTTTCATTTTTGAAAACCTTTATTCATGTTATACATACATAAAACAAGTGCACTATTATGCTGTTTGTTGATTATTAAAAAAGAATCACACGTGAATGACCTGCTTGTTGCTTTAAAAATGTGTAACATGATAAAACAAACATGGAAACCTTTGATTAACTGTCATTAATATAATTTTCATACATTTTTGACTAAAGAAACTCAAAGGCTCTCATGTTATTCTTGTATTTACATCATTTAATATTTGACAAATAACCAGTATAAATAAAATATTTGGTTGGTGGAAATACAATACAGGTCCCTGAATTCAACATTGTTTATGTCCGTAGGTTTATAGCGATGAAGAAAAAATTAAGAAATGTGAATTTAGAAAGTCAGCAGAGCAGAAAATAGGCATGTTAACATGTTTTTAGCTCTTTTCAGACACGGACTACTTAACATTTTTGGCTTCGAGCTGTTATAGTGATACAATTTGTGGTATTTTTGCGTTAATGTTTACGGTACAAATTGCTGCGACACTAGAAAAAGAAAAATGGATCAGTATCACATTATAACAAGAAAAAGATTGTTTTATAAAGATGTTTCTCACATTATAACAAGATATTTTCAAGTCACGACGAAATACAAATTTATCACATTATAGCAAGAAATGTTTCTTCTTATAACAATATATTTCAAAACATGATAATTAATACTTACTTGATTTTTATACATCACGTTTTAACAATATAATCTATCACATTTCTTGTTATAACAGAATAAGTTTTATGTTGTAATAAGATGAAAATATGTGAAAAACATCTTGTTATATCACCCAGAGCCCAGACATTTAATTCAGATTTGTGTTTAAAGTGGAAATTTGACTGTTAAACTGCAGTCACATTGAGGTGAAGGAGTTTTTGTTCTGGTGAGTGTGAATCAGTTCTGTTGTGGTTCTGTTGGAGGAACAAAAGGAACCGGCTGTTTGTCTTTCCTCTGATCCTTGGAGCTGCCTTTGTTGTGTTTACCTGAGAAAACAGGAGGAATTATAACTTGAACTTTCCATTCCAACAGTTGGATCAATAAGGGTCAGTATGAATAAATATGTAGTGTGTTCTATTCTACTCTGTTCTATTCTACTCTATTGTGAGAAGACTGTCTTTTGATTGGCCCAGACACGGCCTGTAAAGTCTTGTGTTCGTACCTTCTCTTCCTCTGAGCTCTGGCAGCACCGAGCTTCTCAAATCTGGGAAATGGACGTCTGACTTCTTTTTGGTCGCTGTAATGCCTTCGCTGTTACCATGGTTACAGCGGTCGGACAGGAAGGAGCGCTCGCAGGTCAGACTCTTCTCAGACACCTGACGGGAGACAGAGAGGTAACTTTGGAAGAACGTTCTCCATGATGATTCTGTTGTAAACAAGTGAAAACACACAAAGTGTTACCTGAGCAGTGAGCGGTCCTGTCATGTGACTGGACAGGGGCTGTTGGGTCAGTCGACTATAAATGCCACCATGATGCCTTTGCTTGTCTACACACCTGCCATACGCACACAGAAACACATTCTGTCACACAGTGTGTAAATTACACAAAATTTGATGAAGAGTTTTGGTCTAAAACTCACACTCAAGTGAACATTATTAAGTGCAGACACCAATAAAATGATTAATTTTGGTATTACTGTCCATGTTAAAACAAGCTATGAAATATGGTCTATGCATGTGGAATGGAATTGGTCCTTCAAGTGGATTCCAGAAAGTACAAGTCAAATTTTTGGCCAAGCCAAATCATTCAGCATCACAAGTACACACCCTTCAGCCCTTTAGGTGCAGTCAAAATTTCAGGCTCTAATACAGAACTCACCTTAGGTTGTGGGTCCCTGGATGGAAACCCACTCCCTGGGTAAGGTGATCGCTAGTGGTTGGGTTGTTGGTACTGCCGACGGAGAAGGAAGGAATAAGGGGTGTGGAAGATGGAGGGAGGAGTAAAGGCGTGGAGGAGGGTGGCGGAGGAGGAGGTGGTGGAGATGAAGGATCATTAACGTCTGTGGTGGCCATGTTGTGAAATACAGAGCTTCTTGTCGAAGCTTTGTGGTCTGAAGTCGCTGCAGAGGTGAATGAGGTTGAATCTGCGATTGTGGGTACGTTTGTTGCGTTGTTCCGTTCCGGGTTGTCTCTTTTCTTCCTTGTATCCGTGGAAAGTCTGGTTTTCTGGGTCATTGTTGCGTTGGACTTGCTGTGGTTGCTAAAAGACCCAACCTTTGTTTTAGGTTCTCCGATCAAAGCTTTGCAGTGAGGGGATTTCAACGACTTCATGTTAGGTTCAACTTCACAACTGTCGTTCTTTTGCTCGACATTTGAGCTTCTAGAAACCTTTGAGGTTTGATTCACCAAAGTTTGAGTTGTTGCATTGATGGACACAGAAACCGCTAAATCCTCTCTGTTCTCTTTATCCGAGACTTTCAATGTTTTCGGGACAGAGGTCCCCACTGGTATATTGCTTTTAGGGATTTCACTTGGTATGGAAGTTGATCTGGATTCTGTGATGATCTTGGACCAGCTCTGCTGGTGGATGGTGTGGGACTCAGAAGATTCAGGATTCTCCTTGTAATCTCCACCTGAAGCATCGGATATCATCAAGCACCGATGCCCCTCCTTGATCTCCTTGTTTGAAGCATTACAACTTGCCTGCGACTTTTTGGTTGAAATGAATACATCTGTAAGTTCCCTGTCTGTTGGAAGGCCTTTGGAGGGTTTGCTGGGTACACATGTGGTGTCACTTGTGGGTTTAGTATCTGAAGATGAGGTTTCAACGAAAACTGTGGAGGACTGTGCTGAAAGATCTGAGGTAAGAGTCTTTGATGAAGACGTGTTGTTTTTGGTCATTTTTGGGCCAGAGTGTGAGGTAGTCTTTGATGGCTTGGGGTTTGAGGGTAAGACTTTTGGACATTCAGATGTCCTTTGCTCTGTGTCTTTGTTTGAACGATCAATCTGATTTTCTGAAGTAGTGATTGTCTTGCATAATTTGGCAACAGAGGGGATAGCTGTCTTGGCAACCTCAGTGCAGTCAGCCTTCGACGGCTGAAGTGCCTTCATTGTTAAACTTGTCTCCACTTGGCCACTATTTGATACCTTAGAAGTTACGACTGTTTCAACACCTTCAGAGTGTTCTAGAGTGGAATTTTTACCCATTTTCTGTGTTAGGTTGGAGTCTGTAGAACCAATGGTTGATCTCAAAGGAGTTTTTGGAGATGAATTCTCACTTGGATGGTCAGTGGTTGAGCCTTTAGGCAATTTGGGCACTTTTGTGTTTGACTTGTTCCAGCTCTTCCCAACGTCTTGACTTGGCTCCAATTTTGAAGATCTCGACACAGTCTTGTCTGAACAATTAGAACGCAAGCCAGTAGAATCCCTGTCTTTCATTTCTGTATTTTTTGAATGACCCTGCCTTGGCTCTGGAGAAGCAACTTTCCTATATTTAGATTTAGCTGCCACTGTGTTATTGTCCTTCAGATCTGTTGCAGTCTTGCAAGCCTCCAATGAATCAGAAGTAAGGGTTTTAGTTGGTTTAGAAATGTCAGGTTCCTTTCTCGGCTCCACACCAGTGGCTTTTCCAGGTTTACTTCTCGTGGCCACAGTCGTTTTTGCTGCATTATTGATAGTCTTGGTGCCTAATGTTTTAGATTGTTTGGTGGACGTCAAAGATTCAGAGGTATGAATGGTTTTAGGCGGCTTTGAAGGCTGCTTGCCCTTTGTCTTTGGTATCTTTTCTTCTCCACCTTCCTTGTCTCTCTTCTCCTTTTCCTTGTTGACTTTCTCATCCATGTCTTCAGACTGTTTCTTGTCTTTGCCTCTCCGGTTCCTGTCATCCCCTTCATCCTTTTCCCATCTTGGGGTTTTGGCTATTTTGGGAAGGGTTGAGTTTTCTCTGTGGTCTTTCTGGATCTTTGCATTCAGCTCGTCCAAAACCCTGTTTAGACACATAGATAGATGCAGCAAGTCAGTAATTTGATTTCGTAGGCTACTCAGTAGTCAATATAGGTTGGTGGATGGATTCCTGGCATCACTACTGCTCAGTATGGACAAAGTTTTAAAAAGCAACGCTCATTTCAAGCAACATCCAACAATAAACCCTGGAAGGTGCATCTGTAGTTTATTTTTAACCTGATGTGGAAAGAATCTTGAGTGAACAGAGGATGTTCTAACAGCTCTGAACACTGAGCTCGTCTTTCTGGATCCATCTGGAGACAACTCTGAAAGAGACAACACAGAGGTATTACTGATTCCGATATGTTGGACTTAGGATCCTATCAAGTCAGAACCAAAGAGTTTGAGTTTTGGTGCCAATATGACATCTGAGGTACCTCTTTTATACAGATAAGCCTTCAACTTCATTCTCGTTTCTAAAGTTCCTTATCGGACTATAAACAATGACCGCCACATGGAAGAGGAAGTCTTGCGTTATCCAGATATCTGCTAGCCACAAAACTAATTTTGCTCAATCTACAAAACATTGGATGTTGCCCCCAGAGGTTAAACTGTCATCAGATAATAGCTTACAGGTTCTGAGATCAAATCTGATTCAGCACTTGTTGCGCTATAATGCTAAGTGTGAGATTTTTGGGGGGTCTGTATGTTTGTATTTAATCATGTAAAGTTTAGTATTGTGACATTTAAGTCAATAAACTGTACCTGTGCCAGGTCCAGGGCGGTGGTTGGGATTGTGGGGAAGCGCTGCTCCAGTGGGACTCTGCCAGAACATTCGGGCAGTCTGACTCCAGAAAAAACGGGATTCCTGTAGAACAACTCCTGGTGATGAGCTGTCAGGTTACCTATCATAGAAAAATAGGAGAACCCAAAGAGAACAGCTGTGCTGAGAGGTTTTTAAAGAAGTTTAATTTTATCTAACAAATGTTTTCACGTGTGCATACCGAAGCACCTGACGATATGGTAAATTTGGTCGAGGTCGGAGTCGCCGGGAAACAGAGGCTGACCTGTAAACATCTCTATTAACAGACAACCAACAGCCCAGACATCTACTGGTCTACACGCACACAGACACATTCATACACACACCTGTTAACATTTTTATCAATGGACAATTTAAACCAACACATCCTGAGGTGTACACGTGAACACTTACTTGCCATACTTGGTGTCTCCCACCAGCAGCTCAGGTGCTCTGTACCAGCGAGTGGCCACATAGTCTGTATAGACGCCCCCCTCAGCGGGCGAAGTCATGGTCCGAGCAAAGCCAAAGTCGCACAGCTTGACCACGCCCCCCTGAGAGATGAGTATGTTCTCTGGTTTGATGTCACGGTGGATAACCTTGAAAGGAAATAGAGGATGAAAATGCAGGAATATGTTAAGATCCATCCTCTGGAAGCCATATTGGAGCCCAGATTGAGCTTGTGCTTGGATAATACAGTTCCTGCTCAGTTTGTAGAAGCTACTAGCATGTTTAGTTTAAATCAGTCCATTTTCTCCTGGCTCTGAAAACGTAAAACATTCCCAGGATTTCATGGGTTTGCTTGTTTAAAATATGATTTTCTGATTGTTCCAATTGCTTCACTCTATGCTTGTCAATGTAAGGCAAATAAAAAATCAAGTTACCCAAAGAAAGTTATGGGCCAAACTCACCCAGTCGAGTTTTATGAGGTGTCTCTTCTTCCTTTGATCTTTGATCTGAATATAATATTTTGTTAATTTTTTAGCCAGCTAGCAATGTCATGTTTTTTTCTTATTTATTTTTTTTATTTTTACTGTCTAGCTAGCAAACAATAGCGTTTTGTTAAAGAACACAGAGGAGTACTTGCTTGGTCCTGACAACACTCAAATTTATTGTTAATTGATTTTCATTTGAGTAAACAATCATCTCTATATTGATTAAATTCTATTTCATTTTGGTTTATGTCAATAAACCTGGATTCACTAAACAGATTTGTTTTTAATTGTGCAACACAACTCGATTTATTCGTCTTAAACCTGGTTGTAGTGAACTTTGATTAGAACTAATCTTAGAATAAATTAATCTTTGATGATGCACCAGTCCAGGTGTTTTGGGGAATGCTTTACACACATAAACATCTGGTATTTCCATTCAAACACACACAGAGGTCCTCACATGTTGCTCGTGGCAGAACGCTGCGGCCCTCAGGATCTGGTACAGGTACTGCCGGCTGGTGTTCAGGCCCAGTCCGTTTGGGTTTTGTTCCAAATCATCCAGTAGCGTTCGCTCCACGAACTCGAACACCAGATACCAGCGGCGGCGACGCTTCCACACCTCTAGGAGGTTCACCAGGTTGTCATGACGCAGTTGCTTTAAAGTTGAAAGCAGAGAGATAAGCATTTAAGAATTTGAAGCAAAGAGAAGAGAGTGATATTGACTTTGGATAATTATCTCATACAACCACACTTATGTACAGCAAAAATAGTTCCTCTGAGGCCACAATAACACAAATACAGAATTGCATTTTCTTTTCTTTGCCACAGAAAAGCAAATTTGTATAAACTTTATAGAATGAAGCTTAATTTTCTTGATTTTAGTGCAACAATCTGCTTTTTTTCTGTCTGGTTATAAACATCCTGACACATTAATCCAGTGTTTCGTCTCCTGTCAAGTTTTAAAAATAGTTGTGAGAATATGACTCTGAGTCGTTTGTCTTATGACTGACAGGCTGCTTTTGTGTTCGGTTTCACTCAGGTTTCCGGCTCATACTGGCCGCTCGGCGCCCAGCGACTCGTTGGTTGATTGACAGCTACCCTCAGCAGCTTGATCTCCCTCAGGGCGATCTTCTTCACCGTCTTGTCATCGTCCGAGTCCATGAACTTCTTGATGGCGACGAGGCGGCCGGAGTCTCGGTGACGGCACTTCAGCACGGTGCCATAACTGCCCTCCCCAACCAGACCCAGAGACTCGTAACGCTCCATCAGACACTGGGGAGGAAAAACATCAAGGCAGAAAACTAAAAATACATTTTAAATATCTGGTATTGCTGTGAACATTTTCATATCTACTGTATATTGTACACAGTAGCTTTGATCTGAGCCAACACAGAATTAGAAGTAAACTGAATTTAGAAAGAGACAGAAAAATTTATACATATTTTTTTAAAGACTTCATGGAACAAAAAAGAAAGAGAAATGAAAATGACAAGAAAAGATGGCAGGTATATAAAATTACAAAGTGTGTTAGCAAGAAACAGAAAAAATATAAACTTCAAAATGAATGAATAATTTAATCAATCATTTTGTTCAATAATTAATTTACTAACCTATAATGGTTCTGTCTTCACAAATATGATAATTTGCCGTGTTTCCTTATTTGTATTTTTAATAATTCTGAGGTTTGGACACTTGACAAAACAAACATTATGAAGGTGTCATTTGGGCTCTGGGTCATTGTGATGTCATTTCTGGTTATTAACAATGATGATTAAAGGAGAAAATGATCAATCCATGATTAATGAAAACAGTCATTAGTCGCAGCCTATACAAACTGAGCTTCACAACAGTAAATTCAACAGTAAAATCCTGATATTACATTAATGACTGAGTTATAATAATCTGATGACATCATATAAAATAGTACACAGTCACAGAGACATTTTACTGTATTTAGTACTTAAATACTTTAGTTCTGCTTTTTCCCGATTACTTACTTCCTTTCAGGGTAAAATTTTCCGTGCAGGACTTTTACCTGTAACAGAGTATTTTCACAGTGAGGTAACGTTAGGTCAGTAAACACTGAACTTACAGGGACATCATGAACCTCTGTGGATAAAAAAAAAAAGACTGACAGAACATAAAGAACAACCTGATCCGTTAATATCCGCTGAAACCTTCAGTAAAAAGTTTGAACACAGAGACACACTGACCTTACCGGGGAGTTCCTTAATCGCTTAAATCGTTGAGTTTCCGTTATCAACGTAAACACTGGAGTAACGTCCCGTGTGTGTGTGTCCGTGTGTGTGTGTTTGTGTGTGTGTGTGTGCCGTGCCACAGTCACCGGAGAAGTCAACTTCTTCATGAGTGTGTGTACGTGTAGCAATTACCTGCTGTCACCCTACACGTCGCCATAGTAACGGCCCCCGCCACGCTCCAGGCGGCGACACGACGTTACGTCAGCACGTTCCGGAAGTGTGTCACTGTGGAGTCACTTCTTTAAAACATAGGCTGTGTTCGAAACCGCATACTTACCTACTGTATACTGTATATCATCTACTTATGTGATAATTAACATCCTGTAGTTTAAGTTCGTGTGATTTATTATAACTTATCGCGGTTAATATTAAGTATTTTTAAAACGCCACGTCATTTAAAACGGTAGGCCACTTAAATTAACTGTAAAGCTTAATATTTTTAATAAATTATTAGCCGATATAGAAATTACCTCACATTTCTACACTACACTTTTTCTTGTGCTCTTGTTTTTTTTGTTTTTTTTAAAGAGAAAAAAGGTAAACGTAGCTGTTAGCAAACAAGCCATTAGCAAAAAGCTAGCACCTGTACTAAATTCTTGTCCTTGCATGAAAATATAATTTGTCAGATAAACAAAAAATACTGTTTTTAGCTGTTAAAAAAACAAATGAAATTCATTCATATTTCTACACTACATTCACTACAAGTATAATTTACATTTTCTTGTACAGATCCTTTTCTAATTTACATTTTGTTAAATGTAATTAGCCAGCAAGCAAGTCTTGAGCAAATGAGCAAGCACCTCTACTGAAAATATCATATATATCATATAAAAGTTTTCAGAAATATTTCTATTTCAGTATTTTATGATAATTTACTCAGTTTTTTTTTTTCTTTTTTTTTAAATTGGTGTATGGGGCACTGTGAAGTAGCAGGGCTAATAAATGACGTGATTTCAGATCGGTGCAAAGACTCGTCACTCTGTCAGGCATTAGCAAACAAAGCAAACAAGCTAGCACCTGTACTGACTGCCTGTCTTTGCTTGAAAATATCGTCTCTATTGTTGTAGGGCCTGACTCAAACAGACCTTAAAAACCAACAAAGAAGAATTAAATCAAGATACCTCAGATTTTGTTTGTGTGCATAATGATAATTACTGCACAGGAACTGTATGAAGGCTTTTTGCAGCTGTGATCAGAGTTGTACAGATCCAGTATTGTTGTGATGATCAGTGGGAGGCTCTGACTCTTCACAGCTGCTTTCTGGAAGGTAAAACAGAAGCTCTGTCACCTCCTGCTGTCAGTTCAGTTCACTGCACAGCTCTTCATTCTACACTGTGTACATTAAGCACATGATCTTTGAAATGTTTACATCTTTACCTGTAATCTTTGGTTATATGTGTTCGTCTGAAGTTAAAAATCACACAACAGATTAAAAGTGAAACCATAAAAAACATCACTGAAAGGAAGAAAAGCATCCGTGAAAAGATTTTAATGAAAAAATAGTTATTTACAATCACAAAATACAGTCTGTGTACATCCATGAGAACGGTAAAAAACAGTTTGAACATCAGCAATATAATATATATGTGTGTCTCTCTCTCTCTCTCTCTCTCTCTCTCTCTATCTGTGTGTGTGTGTTAATCTGGATTTTCTGCCAGTTTTCTGATCTCCTCCAGCAGCTCTGAGAAATTCGGCCGACCATGAGCCCTCTACAGCAGCACCACCACCGAAGAAGAAGGCGATGAGGAGCAGATGAGAAGAAGAACAGAAGAGTTTATCAGCATTAAAAACGTCCAAACTTTTTATTTTCTCTCAATATAAACGGTAACAGGAACATTCTGTATTTGTTACATGCTTGATATTTTACTGGTACCTCGTGCCAGCAGCGGTACATGATGGCGTAGAGCGGCTGCGAGGCGCGGTGCGGTCGGTACAGCCGGACTCCTCTGGTGATGTCAGTAACCACGTCCAAGTTGCTGCAGTTTTCAAACGGAGTCCGACCGTGCGAGTAGATCTCCCACATCACCACACCTGCACACGCACACAAACACACACACAGTACTGCCACCACTGCCATTACTACAACTTCTACGTGATATATTTTTATTTTAATTTGAGATATATACACCTTTGTACATCTTTGTACATCTTGTCTTTGTACTTTGGTTTTTGATTTGCATTTTATCAAATCTGACTTTGAAGTATTAAAAAATAAAGGCCAGGGGACAAGAGAAATTAAATTTTACATACTGGACTTTTACTAAATTTAATTAATGATGATAAAGTTTGAAAAATATCACATATCAATAGTTTCACATAACAAAGTAGTTATACTAACTACAACTATTACTTGTTAGTATTTCCACTACTTTCAGTTCTGATAAGAGTGAGCAGATGGTGATGTGAGTCTGTGGTTCCTCACCGAAGGACCAGACGTCAGACTTGCTGCTGTATTTACTGAAGTGGAGAACTTCAGGAGGAGACCACTTCACAGGGAACTTGGCACCACTAGAACTGGTGTACTGGTTGTCTAGAACGTACCTGAAAACATCAGCTTAGAGTCAGAAGAACAGAAGGAACAACAAAGGAATAGTTTGAGCTGTGTTTATTCGCTCCCTGACAGAGTTTTTATTTAAGAAGATCAAAACCACTCTCATAACCCCATTAAATATAAGGCCAGCAGCCAGTTAGCTGAACTTAGCTTAGCACTAAGCTAATCTAACCAGCTGCTGATTCTGGCTTCAAATTTACTGGACAGATATGAGACTCAACTAACTCTCAGCCAGAAAGCAGAGAGCACACTCGCCAAAATGTCAGATTTTTTCTTTGAAACTTGAAATAATGAGTCACTTACCTGGTCATTCCAAAGTCGCTGACCTTCACCACGTTGTGCTCGCTGACCAGACAGTTCCTGGCAGCCTGGATGACAGAAAAATAACCAGAAACCTCAGAAAAATATGCACCAGAGCCATTTCTCCTACAAGGTTCCTATGTGAGAAGAGTGTCAGAGGTGTAATGTAACCCAGGCCTTTATTTACCTCAACTGCAGAAAGTAACAGGCCTTTATTTGAAGCAGGCCTTTTCCCCTTTATTAATAATTCCCTAATTCCCTCTGTTTGATTGTATTTAATCATTTTTACTACAAAGCATTGTTTTGATCAACTCCTGTTTGTCCCATTAAAGTTACTGCATTAGTGAAACAGTGTTTTATACTGAGATAAAATTTTAAAAAGTCAGATTCAAGTCAGAATAAAGTTTTCAACAATATGTTGTTACTGAGGTTTGGCTTTTTACACATAAAACATATGATGATCTTATACAATATAAAACAACATTACAGATTAAACAAGCTAATAATATATAAATTAATAATAAATATATCAATAAAATTAGCTCAGCCTTGACCAAATTCAATGTATTAGTACTGATCTTAAATACAAAGTCAGTCAGTCAGTTCCCATTTTCTGTAACTTAATACTTCCATTCATCTACATCTCAGAGGCAAATATTGTTCTTTCAAACCATGTATGTTTCTCATAAACTGAACCATTCCTTGTAGAGGAAATTCTCTGACCTCTTCAGCTAATGACCTCTTTTAAATCCCTCTTGGATTAGCAGGAAAATGCATCATCACAAATCTAAAAACTGGGATGTTTTGCACAACAAACCACACGTGGTGACTCACCAGGTCTCTGTGGATGAAACTATGTGACTCCAGGTACTCCATCCCCTCACAGACGTCCTGACACATGGACAGAAGCCACGCCTCCTTCAGTGTGTTCCCCCTCTGCCGCAGGAAGTTCAGCAGGCAGCCGTTCTCCATGAACTCGGCCACGATCAGCAGGGGGCGCTGCTGCAGGCAGACACCATACAGCTGCACCAGTTTCGGGTGGCACAGCCTCCTGG
This sequence comes from Lutjanus campechanus, assembly GCA_027495735.1. NCBI lineage: Eukaryota > Metazoa > Chordata > Actinopteri > Lutjaniformes > Lutjanidae > Lutjanus > Lutjanus campechanus. The sequence continues at coordinate 18,258 of JAJHUR010136777.1, forward strand.
GAGACACAACAAGCACACACAGTTTCACTTCCTCAACATGAAAACAAAGAAGTAGTCAAAACTCTTGTTTCTCTGTGCCTCCATGTTGTCCTCTCCCCCGTCCTTACATCATGACCTTGGCCTCCTCGATGAAGTCCTCCTCGTACATGGCTCCCTCTCTGATGGCCTTGATGGCGACTCTCTGCTGAGCCCTCCACTTGCCGAGCTTCACCAGACCGAACTGACCGCTGCCGAGCTCCTTCATGAAGGTCAGCTCACTGGGGTTGATCTCCCACTTCTCTGCAGGGAGGGAAAAAAAGTGGGGCAGAGACAGAAAAGAGGGAGGAGCCAGTACAAACAGAAGAAAGAGAAACACAAGTTAGCTCTGCAGCATAGTTCGAATTATGGGGGAGCTAAGGGGGGCTCGGCTCCCCTGAAAGTTTACTTTTCAGACATTCAGAGAGCTCTAAAACAGGGAGACTCATGCAAGAACATTTCCATATTCATATGGTGAACAAACCATGTCAGATTCAGCGAATGTTGGTAACTTCAGATAACTGTAAAGTATCCACCTGTGCGTATTTGAGTGCACGTGCATGAGACTTGTAAATTGGCATGATTAACGCCCCAGTAATACCATATATGGCTGTGCTTCCTGCCCCATATGTCGGGAAGTGTTCATTCATGATAAAAAGCATCAGGGGGAAAAAAGAAAAACTTCACGAATTTCGAGTTTGACGTCCTGCTTCATAAACAACAGAATAAACATAAACAAAGAAACGGGAAAAACAAATGCTGTAACGCCCAGTTACAGTCCAGCACTGAAATACATAAGAAATGTCTCTATATGAAAATGACTTCAGAGAAACAAACAAACAAAACAAAAAATTGCCTGGACACTTCATAAACCTGCTTGTGCAGATATATGGCCTGAATTGTTGTTACACTTATTTCTGTAACCGCTAAAAGGCTGGTTACTTGCACTATACTTTCAGCTTGTAATTACTGAAAATAACAGTGCAAATATGTTAATGTTTTATGTCCTACATTGCAAACCGAGACCAAAAAGAGAGTAAAGAGCCACAGAATCTGATATAAAGCACAAGATCATCTGCATAGAAAGACACTTTACGCCAATTTCCAGTTTTAAACACCACAATAAAATAATGTGAATAATTAACTTTGATTGCAGTTGTGTCATGAGAAAAGAATATAACTTAATATAATACATATGTTTGACCTAGCTTATTTATTTATATGAAAGTGAAATGATCCAAAGAGCAGCTTTAAGTTATGTATCTGTGTGTTTGTGTGTCTTTATTTATTCACCTGAGCTGAATCCTGATGTTGCAGGTACACACCTCCCCATTGGCCCCACTGCATACCGCAACCTGGTCACGAGACCTATACACACATGACAAACTGTGTCAAATGAAGCCATTTTGTCTCGTTTGTAGCGACACACAAAGAGTGTGAGTTACGTACCTGCTGCGTTGTGTTCATGGTAGTGTATGACGTCAGGTATGGTGCTGAAGATGTGTTTTTCAGCCAAGAAGAACTGTCCGGTGTCATTTATTTTGATCTGGTAATGTCTAATATCCCCATTAGTGCTGCAGACACACGCACAAAAACAGAAAAGTGAAAAGTTCAGTTTACAGCTGAAGGTTTAACATAGATGTGAATTTGTGGCGTGTTTTTTCTCAGCTGTGATGTTAATCACCTTAATGTTTTGGTATACACAGAGACGGTGTAGACTCCCTTCTGACTGGACTCTCGCACCACGAAACCGCCCTCTTTGTCCTGGAAAAAAAAAAAAGAAATAGTTTTACTTTGCCAAGAAAATAAAAGTGATGAAACGTAAATGAACAAATGAACATCACCTCTCCTACTCCTCACATTAATAGATTTTTAGTTCAGTTCATTTTAGTCAGTAAAATGGCAGAAAATATGTGTTCTGATCACATTTTTTGTTGCCTTTATCAATTGTCTACAAGGCATATTGCCTGATACGGATAATTTTTTCTTCTTTTGTGATATGATCTTGTAAAGCAGTATTATAGGTCAGTTTGATATGAAGACAAACTGGATTGGTAATACCAGAATTTACCACTAGATGTGACTGATGATTCAGCCAAGTAGAAGATAAGAGCCCATGAAGGAGAGTGGAGTTACAAAGCAGTAAGTTTTCCACAACATGTTGCTGCAAATGTTTCACAATAAAAGCCTAGTTCAGAAATAAACACTATACTCTTAATTTGAAACAGATACAGGAAGTGTTTGTATTTAACAGGGCAACAGTGAGTAGATCAAGACAAGGCTTTGTACTTCTGCTACGTTACTGTAATGACAAACTATCGCTAACACAGCTAACACATGCTGTTTATCAGGGACAGGGTTGTATTAACAGCCAGTTGATCTGGGCAAGGTGATGTTTTTATATTTCTTGTTTTGTTCAGATCTGTAAAATATTCAGCTTCTTACCACATAAGACAGAAAAGTAGTGAATCATCACATCTGAGTTGCTGAAACTGGGAAATGTTCGGCTTCTTAGTTTGCTGTAGATCGACTTACTGATTAATTGATTCAGCTCTACTTACAGTAAATATGAAGAGGTGTTTCTTTCAGATAATAGCGCCCCTACATGTGTATTTAAACAGACGCATAGACAGACAGATATTGAACCAGAAGAAGGTAGATACCTCCTGCCTCAGCAGCTGTTCAGCCTCTGTTCTCGTGATGTTCTTGCAGTACCACCTCCAGGGAGGAAAAGAAAACACAGTTGATGGTTTAATAGTTGCCTTTTACCATAAAAAAGAATGAAGTACAATGTTGAATAATTAAATGTCTGGTTTTATAGAAAGATAATGCAGAAAAACAAACAAACTGTAATACAAGACTCACGAGTTTGCCTCAATTCTGTTTTTCTCTGTCACGTAGTTACTGGGAATGAAGCCTTTATTCCTGAGAGAAACAAAGAGAGAAAAACAACACGAACAATCAGCGAAATATTACAGCAGCCGGTGTACAACATTTCCAAACTTGAAGAGGTTTGACAGTAAAGAGTCAGTATCAAAGAGTGGATCTATTTTCCCAGGGACCCGTGTTCTATGTTAATCCCTAACCCATTATGTGCTATATAGTGCTGGGGAACGTAGGATCCTGGATGCATAGGACCCTATGAACACATGACCTTGGGAACTTAAGATCCTGGGAGCATAGAACCCTCAATATCTCGAACTTGGGTACCTAGGACCCTGGGAACATAGGACCTTAGGAACTTGGGTCCCTGGCAACACGGGACCTTGGGAACTACCTTGGGTACATAGAATCTTGGGCACATAGGAACTTAAAACATAAGGTCCTGGGAACATATAACATTGGGAACATAGGACCCTGGGAAGTTAGGACCTTGGGTCATAGGATCTGGAGCATATAGGACCTTAAAACATAGGACCCTGGGAACATAGGACCCTGAGAACATAGAGCCTTGGGAACTTAGTATCCTAGGAACATCGTACCCTATGCCATGTTCCTCTTAAGTCTGGTTAACATATGACCCTGGGAACACAGGAATGACCACAACACAAAGTATAGCTGAGGCTGATGGGTACTACATAAATTAAAATTTTAAGCAGATGACGGTTCTAAACTAAAACTGTTGTTGTTTAAATATTTATAATCGGACTGACCCGTGTTTGTCCTGCGCTCTCCACCACAGCTGGTCCTGTTTGTGGAGGATGATGTACTCTTCTCCCTGTGGACACAACACACACTGCATCATCACACATCTACACTGCTGTCTGTGTGTGTTTCTACGTGTGTGTGTTTGTGTGTGTGTGTACCTGTTTGAGTGTGAGGTCAGTCTCCTCCTTGGCGGTGAAGTCGTACATGGCGACGACACTTAGCAACCCCACGCCTTCACCATCCTCATGCTCAGGAGGAGGGAGGGGGAGCTTCCTCCTTGACCTGTCGACCTGAGAGAGACAGAGACAAATAAAAAAATGAAAACATAAAACGCACACACACTCAAACACAAACACTAACACACACTGTGCCTTACCCGGCAGGCGTGTCCTGGGTATCGTCTGCTCTGGAAACACAGGGAGGTGCTGCCCTCCAGCTCCATGCGGGTGCTGAACTCCCTGAAAACAATCAATCAATAAAGTTTTTTGGCATATTTCTTTGCTCAATATCGGACCAATTTCAAAAATTGTTGACCCCGTAGGCGCTTAAACATGGGAAAAAGGGGTCCAGGTTGAAAAACACTAAAGATACCTTTTAACTGAGAAAATATAAATGTTATACCTCGTTTGATAATCCAAAATCTTACCCACAATGCTTTAATCCAATTCCTCATATGCCACAATAAAACCGGGCTGCACCAACAAAGGTTAATTTAATCTAAGATTAGTTCTAATCAGACTTTAGCAAAACTAGGTTTAAAAAGATTAAATCCAGAGCTCTGTTGCACGGTTAAAAACAAATCTCAGTTTAGTAAATCTAAGTTTATGGATGAATGGATGAAACCAGAGTGTAATTAGTATGGAAATGCTAGCTAACGCAAATTTAAATAAATAAATGAAAATTAAATGCTGGTAGAGTGCTGTCAGGACTTACACTTGCTTGTGTTTCTTAACAAAAAGCTACATTGTTTGTTACATAACTAAAAAGTTAACAAAATGTTTGTTAGATTGTTTTCTTGCTCTCTTAAAAGTTAACAAACAGTTACATTGTTTGCTAGGCGGCTAAAAGGTTAATAAAACATTTGTTGTTTTCTACCTAAACTAAAAAGAAATTAGCCACAATGTCTCCTAGTTAGCTAAAAAGTAAATTAGCCTTGTTAGCCTCAATCAATCTTAAAAAGTCAATTTAAAGATTAGAACTCCTCAAGTGTAAAATTAAATACTGGATCACATTTTAAATTGGAGTTTGAGGGTCAAAAATGTAATCTATGTTTACAATAAAGACTAAATTGAGGTTTACGGAAAGGTTTAAAGGGAATCTTTCTCAGTTTTTAATTCGTCAGGTTTTCATCCTGGACGAACCTCCAGTTTTCACAAACTAAATAACTGAACTGCTGTTTTTAAAAATTTCATCGAACTGTTCTTCACATTGATGTCGGACCCTTTAAAACACCAACAGTTTGTACCTGGTCTGAACGGCGCAGCAGCAGCAGAAGACTGAGCGGATGGAGTGATCTGAAAGACAAGAAGAAGAGTCGTGATAAAAAAAACACGTTAACACCCCGTCCGCCTTCCTGCTAAAGATCAACATTCAGCAGCTGCACTTGTTGTTCAACAGTTTCTTAAGAAAAATGTAAAAACTATCGGAAACATGATTGAAAGAGACATTTGCATATTTCATTCTTATTAATCACCTTCTACCGCTCCAGGTTTGTTGGAACCGCTCGGAATATGGTGAACTAACCCTTTAATTTTTAATTACACAGCTCTGAATCGTTGCGGTGGACGTTTGTTCCTATTTAGTTTTAATTTCAGACAATTAAGTGGGAAAAAAACAAAACAAACACTGAGTTTACAAATCACTTTACTCCAACATGATGCCTGATGTAGAATTTAGGTTTGCCTAAAAACGATGATGATGATGATGATGATGATGATGATGATGATAACTCATTATAGAAACTACCCAGTAAAGCTGCACAATATGGTTAAAAAAACATGTTCTGATTATTATGACAGATATTGAGAAATGATTCATGATTAGTGGGAATTAACATTTTTGAATAACAGTTTTTTTTTCATTTGTGTGGGTTTGTAGCATGTTTTCTTATATCATAATAAGAATTGTAGCCCAGAGTTTCTCTGCAACACCACAGTTATTCACTATAATGCTGTTTTGTCCAAAATCGAATCAGTTTATCCATGTGTACCAAGTTTGAAGTCGTTCCCTCGAGGTGTTCTTGAGACATGTCGTTCACAAGGATGTGATGGTCTGAAAACATAAAGTCTGTGACCGCGGACGCCGGCGTGGAGCCAAAAATAAAGTTTTTAAAGGTTTTTCAAGAATTCTGAATCACAGAGGTCCTTCACCACACAGTCATTAATGTGCACAAAAAAACTCAGACAGATCGGTTCAGTAGTATTTGAGATTAGCTGCGGACAAACTACACACAAACAGACGTACGATCACGATTTGACTCTTTGAGGATTTTAAATAAGTGAGCGTCTGACTATAATAAACACACCTTCAACACAGCAGTGGTTATAAGCTGTATTTGAGCACTATGTCACGTTATGATTGCTGTGTCTTGATAAGATCTCACTGGGTCTCAGTTTTGTTTTAGTTGAACCCTCTGTCTGTCTCTCTTTGTGGTTTTGAGTAGGAGGTCTTTGTCAGGAAGTGTAGTTTCCTTTTCTACAGAACTAACAGTCTTTGTCTCTCTGTAAGTGTGTTTCTGTGGGCGAGCGACACACACACAGCTGTGCGTGGGTCATTTTCTCACCATCTATGTTATACATATATACGTGTGTGTGTGTGTGTGTGTGCAGCGTCTTCCTGTTTCTCCTCATGTGTCTGAGTTTGACTGTTGAAGATGAGCGAGTCTACGAGCACGACACACACACACGCACACACAGATCTGCAAACCAACAGCTGTCATGTGATTTGAAGGTGACTACCAAAATAAAAGCATCCCTCTGCACCAGATTGATCTGTCAGCGTCACGTCATGACGAGTCGATGCCATGAGGAGCCATGAACTCTCCTTCTTCCTCTGGTGGTTTGTGGTGAACCGACATCCCATCAACGTGTTCTTCTAACCGACAAGTTCCTTCCTTACAGTCAGAGTCAACGCTTAGGATTTTGGCTTTTGGATAAATGACAACAAAATTATAAATTCATCCCTAAATGACAATAATTCCATGTTTGTTGAAGTTGGGATAAATGAGATGTACTTCAGATAATTTGAAGGTACTTCAGCTTTTCTTTAATATTTACATTTCATGCAACTTTGGCATTGTACTACATTTTTACTCTAACTGACGATAGCTACACAGACATCTGCTAACTTTAGCTACACAGACCATCTGCTAGCTTTAGCTACACAAACATCTGCTAACTTTAGCTACACAAACATCTGCTAACTTTAGCTACACAGACATCCGCTAACTTTAGCTACACAGACATCCGCTAACTTTAGCTACACAGACATCCGCTAACTTTAGCTACACAGACATCTGCTAACTTTAGCTACACAGACATCCGCTAACTTTAGCTACACAGACATCCGCTAACTTTAGCTACACAGACCATCTGCTAGCTTTAGCTACACAGACATCCGCTAACTTTAGCTACACAGACATCCGCTAACTTTAGCTACACAAACATCCGCTAACTTTAGCTACACAGACCATCTGCTAGCTTTAGCTACACAGACATCAGCTAACTTTAGCTACACAGACATCCGCTAACTTTAGCTACACAGACATCAGCTAACTTTAGCTACACAGACATCCGCTAACTTTAGCTACAGACATCCGCTAACTTTAGCTACACAGACATCCGCTAACTTTAGCTACATAGACCAACTGCCAACTTTAGCTACACAGGCCAACCAGTAATGTTAGCTACACAGACAAACTGATAGCAACACAAGCTAACTGCCAACTTTAGCTGCACAGACCCAACTGCTAATGTTACCAACACCAACCAACTGCCAATTTTATCTTCACAGATTATCCACTAATGTTACCAACATAAAAACCAAACAACGTTAGCTAACGTTAGGTAAACAGAAGAACTGATAATGTTAGAGGTAATCCAAAAGTAACTGAAAGTAATCAAGTTATGTTACCTGAGTATATATGTATGTAACAGGGTCATTTATTCAGCAGTAGTATGTGTAAAGAAGCCAGATGTACAGTTGTAATGTTGAATAGTATAATTACACAAAATTTGTTCCTGTTGTTATTGCCTGACATGCTTAGACCTCCATGGTTATGTGGAACGTTTTTATACTCAGCTTCAGTACCCCTACGTTCTTAATTTGTGTAGGGGCTCAAGTTGTGTCGACGTAATTGACGGAGGATTTTGTTTTTTACCTCTTGCTTGTCAGCTGCCAAAAATAAACGGAGACTGCCTCCAAAGATATCCGTAGTTTAGGCCTCTTCATCACAACACAATGCAGACAACAGTCCACCGGTTACATGTAATAATCAATATTGCGATACTAGGATTAGGTTACTGACTATGTTTTTTGAGAGGTAATTATTCTTACCCTGCCAAATCTCACTCCTAATGCGTCAGCCTACCCAGAACCGACCCAACCCAACAAAGGCAACAAGTACCGACCAATCAGAGTAGGGTGGGTCATCACTTCACTATCCTGGGGAAAAAAAAGACACACAGAGCTGCTAGCATGGCTGTAGACTCACAGGGTGGGTTCCAGGACCTATTCTACTATTTAGTACACCAGGAAAAGATTTAGTAGTAGTACATCAAATGCATGTCACATTTACAGTTTGTACCACCAGAGGGAAAGTATTTGATTTTGATTTGATTTTTTTTTTTAAAGAAAAATGGATGTTTAAATTTGACATGAACATGAGAGAGACACAAACATGAAGGTTTCTGAAAGAGCCAGTTTGACTTCAAAAGGACACTTCACACTTCCTGTCAGGGGGAACTGTCCGTTTGTGCCTGTGAGAGAAACAGAAGTGAAACTTCACTTCATCAACACGGTTTCTATATACTCAGCAGATCAGAGAGGCTGCTCTGCACACAGAGAGAGAGAGAGAGAGAGAGAGACCCAAATCAAAACCAAACAATAAAATTAGAATTAGAAAGAAAAACTGTGCGCAATAAAAACCCAAAAAAGTCAGCGAGCCTGATGGAATCATGAATGAGATGCTGAAAAACACAAGCAATCCTGAAACTCTTTAATCTGATTCTGAGCGTAGGTTACTTCCCTCACATCAGGACATCTCATGGTCTCATAACACCAATTTTCAAATCCGGAGATAAAATCAACCCGAATAATCACAGAAGCATCTGTGTCAGCAGTGATCAGGGGAAGGTTCTTTGTAATATTTTAAATTCGAGACTCCTAAACTTCCTTACTGAGCACAATGTCCTGAGTAAAAGTCAAATTAAACACCGCACCTCTGATCATATTCACACCCTACACGCCTTAATCGACAAACATGTCAACCGAAACAAGATTCAAAAAGGTTTTCGGTTCTGTTTGACACAAAGGTCTATTTTACAAAGTTATTGAATCTGGTGTAGAGAGTTAAACATATGACATAATTAAATCAATCTAAGTGCATATCAATCCAATCAACAGTACCTGGTCTCACTCTACACGTCTCAGAGATCAAATTCCTGCTCTCTACAGACGACTTGGTTCTGCGGTCTCCTACAGAACAGGGCTCACAGTAGAACCTGGACCTCCTGGAGCAGAACTGTCAGACCTGGGCCCTGGCAGTAAACTCAAACACACATACAGCTTCACATTAGGAAAACACAAGCTAGACAACTGTACAGATTATAATTATTTAGGAAGTTTTAACTCAGCAATAAATGAACTGAGAGAGGAAGCACGCAGGTCATTCTATGCAATATAAAGTCAAATTCTAATTTGAATCTGGTGTAAACTGTTCAAATCTGTCATTAAAGTAGTGAAGAGTGGGGTCCTCTTTCCTACCAGAATTC
>JAJHUR010136778.1:10255-34900 GCA_027495735.1 Lutjanus campechanus
CAATTTACATCCAATGTGTATCTTAAATACATTGTGTTGTTATGGTCATTAACAGAGGCAAACTCAGTGTCGAGGGTTAGGCCTGGCAGCACCGTGCCGCATGGATTAAAAAAAACAAACAAAAAAACCTGGCGAATATTCGACTATTAGTCGACTTTTGGGAAGTATTCGATGAATACTAAAATGCAGTATTCGTCAATGCACTAATACTGACACAAAAATACTAGTATAATATTGGCAAGTATGAGCATCTACGCACTGATCCAATACCACATAATTTATTAAACCCAAAACAGGACCCTGCTACTTCCCAGCACTGTCATGTATGCCATTTTTCCTCCAGTTTAGCAATGTCAGGTTCTATGGGATTGATTTGCTGTATGTATTTGTTCATTTTTACAAAGGGTTTAATATGAGGCAGCAAAAGAAATCATGCTTTTTAAAAGCACTGGTGTCGAATCAGTATTCATATGGGCCGATATGCAAAGTTTTGGGAACAGAACGAGTAAGGAAAGACATGGTATCGGAACACTGCTACTTTTGGGCACAGCGAGTCAAAACATGCCACACTGATTTGCATTTCCATTGTCCACTGAAAGGTGTCTTTTAAAGTCTTTGTGTTCAGCTCTCAGTACTTTTGTAGCTTCTGACTGAATCTCGGTGGTTTGTTTAGTTTCTCTCCTGTGTTGCTGTTGGTATACAATGGGGGGACTTTTATTGTGAAGAATTTATAGAAGACAAAGTCTTAATTCACTGTTTTACAGCCACCCGACTCGAGCTAAGCTTGTCTTCACTTAAAAGACACACCTTCAGGTAGGTAGCCCTGTTGTAATGGAGATTCCCCACTGTGCTGTGCTGACGTGCCTAGTCAAACCAAGTCAGCATGTTTTCAGTTCAACTGTCAACATTTGCAAGATACTACAGTTATAAATGACCAAAAACTCAAAGATCTATAATGTGTAATGCTTTTGTTGAACAGTTTTGAGTGGCAGCTAATTAATGTTGACAACCTGTAGCCGCAATCTGAAAGTGAGATGAGCTGCAGAAGATATGAAATGTTAATTAAATGTATCTGACAAACTGAAATAACTGCTGCAGCCTATATTGACTTTACACATTTTACTCTCACAAGCAACTTGCTCTAAAATACTACAGTTCCTCATCCTGATTATTAAAGTGACAAGCTTGAAATGAAAAACAATAACTAAAGAGTTTAACTGAAAGATTCTTCTAAAAGTGATGTGACTCAGTCATTTCTCTTGAGACGGACTTGCCACTGATGTTACAGAGTTATGCTTCTTTTCCTTGGCTGAGTAGAGATACCAGCTTGCAGAGAGCATATTCACCAGAAAACAGCCAAAAGTTTCATATTAGCCGTTATAGAATTGACATTAATTAGCTCCAGCTTATATAATTTTTTGGTATTAAAAAAGATACGGGGGAGAGATGAAAAGTTCCAAAATATATTTGTTAGCGGTTAGCGAATCCAAATTATGCCTCCTGGGAACCAGATCCAAATTGAAACAGCAAACCAATGATTCAAACTTAACTTAAAAATAGAACATGAAATGTACATCATATTTGCAGTATTACTGGACTTAATCACTGACTCCAAATTATTTCTAATGTGAAAGGGAAATAGGCTGTTAATTAGACTGCAGTTTAAATTATTAGCTGAAAAAAAAATCTGATGATCTCTCTGATCCGAGACGTGGGCAGCAGTTCAGAGGTCGGGGCTAATGGTCAGGTTCATTATTGATCAATGTGACCCATCATTAAATTATTCCTACTGAAACAAATTTTCAGCACCAAGCAAACAGATGGAAAAGCAAACGTTCTGTTCGAAACACAAGGTCAGAAGTCATTTTATGGAGCAAGATACAGTATAGCTAAATCGTAAAAGACTTTCTTATATTCAAATTTCCTTTTCCTTTGAATGTATTTGCAAAAGATCTCCCACACAATATCTAACTTTTTTTGACTGTTTAACATAACTGAAAAACAAGGCACTGTATTAAAAACCTACATAATTATATAAAGGATACTACATGGGCTCAGGAACACTTTAGAAAACTGCTGTCAGTAAACACAGTTTGTCGCTGCATCTACAAAAGCAAGTCAAGAAAGTGAAAGCCATATATCCACATCATCCAGAAATGCCACTCAATTCTCTGGAGCCTGAGCTCATCTGAGATGGACTGACGGAGAGTGTGCTGCGGCCTGACGACTCCTCATTTCAGATTATTTTCGGAAATCATGGTCATCATGACCCCCAGGCTAAAAAAGGAGAAAGACCATCCAGATTATTACCAGCAATAACTTCAAAACCTGTGATGGTATGGGTGTATGTTAGCGCCCATGGCATCATGGGTAACCGTCACATCTGAAAAGGCCCCATTGATGCTGAAAGGTTCTTGCAGGCTTTGGAGCAATATATGCTGCCATCCAGATCTTATTCAGAGATGTCCCTTTTCTTATTTCAGCCAGACAAAGCCAAGACACATCCTGTACATGTTACAACAGTGTGGCTTTGTGGTAAAAGAGTTTGGGTACTAAACTGACCTGCCTGTACTCCAGACCTGTCTACCAGTGAAAATGCGTGGTGCATTATGAAGCACAAAATACACCAGACCCCAGACTGTTGAGCACCTGAAGTCATACATCAAGCAAGAATCAGAAAGAATTTCACTTTGAAAACTTCAACAAATATTATCGTCAGTTCCCAAACTCTTACTGAGTGCTGTTAAAAGAAAAGGTGATGTAACATAGTGGTAAACACTTTAAATATCTTGTCCTTGTAGCTTGTTTTCAGTTGAATATAGGTTGAAAATGATTTGCAAATCATTGCATGCCGTTTTTATTTATGTTTTACCCCATGGCCCAACTTTTTTGTAATTGGGGTTGTATAACGTCCTCAAAACTTCATGCAGCATACATATGTAAATAGACATAATCAGCAGGTCACATTGCTAAACAAACCTGATAATATATGTGCATATTATGTACCTATGATTAAATTAATTCTTTTTAATCAAATTTTCAGCATCAGATTGAAAATCAAAACTTCCATTCAAAATAGGCCAAAAGTCATGTTCTAGAGCAATAAATAGTTGAAATATAAAATGTTTTTCTTACATTCAAATTTCAGTTTCCTTTTCATGCAGTTAAAAGTCGTCTTCACTCATGCTACCTGCATATCGTCCAGGACCAAGTCTATCTGTGTAACCGTCCAGCACTAATGAAGACAGAACGTTGGTGTTGACGACGCACACGTCTCGCATTAACGGGACGAAGCCACTCACAGAGGGGCTGGCTTTTTGACAAGTGCTTTATTATCACAGGTTGCCCTCCTCAAGGTCAAAACCACAAACAATGCAACTCATTTGCTTACAAATGCACTTCAGTCATCCAGCGCACTGTATGAGTGCCGTTGCATAATGTATTCCAGAGCAATATGGGTTGTACATCTCTTTTGATTAAGCCTTTGCCTTGAGACAAACCAGACACAAACCAGGCCAAACAAATCAAAGCCGAGCATAAATGTTTCAGAGCTCGTCACATATCTCCTGTTGGTTCACGGAGTAAAATGCTTCCCCTTTTTTGCTTTTATGTGAATCTTACAGGCAGAAACAAAACAAAAATCCAGTGGATGAACTGTCAGGAAAGGAGGTTCGAGTGACTCCTTACTGGGATGCAAAAATAGACCAAGGAGAAACAGATTCTTTGGTGTTGTAGAGGCTTTAATGTTGGTCTGTCATTATGCGTCCTCTGTGGATCTGGGCTCGGAGATGACAATGTTTAGAGATCAGACCTGGCCCTACTGTGGAGTAAACACCCGAGCACCAGAGCAACACTGCAAAAACAGCCGTGTTAATCATTCATCGGGCTGGTAGGATATTGACTCAATGCAGCGGCTTAGATGCAAAGCATGCTAGGACACAAGTGAAATCCATTGTCTCCATTTCTCACTTTCATATGCCGTGTACCAGAGGCAGAAGGAAGGAGGGGAGACTAGTTTTTGCTTTGGAGATTTGAAACCTAGAGGATAGAGGGGGATTTTTCTGTCTGCACTTTCTTGTTCGGCGAGAAAAGGAAAATTACCCAGCAGTAAATAGATGAGTTTGATAAGGCCTCCTAAATATAAGTCTTATCTCTCGCTCAATTTGAAACAGCCATGGAAGAAATAGGCCACGTTGTCACTCAGGCTTTTAATTAAAAACAGAGAAAAAAAAGACAGTGTGTGTTTGGCGTGTGTGTGTGTGCATGTGTTCCCAGGAGAGAGTAGTTTTAAAAACATTTATTCACGCTTAATGTTTATCACCTCAAAATGACCTTGATCTTGTAATACTCCTCTTTTTTTCCTCTGGTTTAACTTGCTCCAGTCTCATTCACCCAGTGTGACAAACAGGGTGAATGAGACAGAAAGTGAGACAGCAAGAAAGAGAGAGACAGGGAGGAGAGGTGACGTGACCCCGTGTCTTTTAATCAGCAACTCAGCTAGGCTCACATCACTCGAGCAGATAAGACCGCCTGTTGTCACACAGGTGGAAGTAATGGCTGGGAAGCACCCTTGTCCGATAGCGGCTTGTCCGAATGCTGAGATGTGGACTGACAAAGACACGTACAAGGCCTGGAAACAGAGAGCTGCTGTCAGGCCTTTGACTGATAACAGCTTGAGTGAGAGGAGTGCAAGTGGAGAGGAACAAGTCGAAACAGATAGATAACACAGTGGCCTAAATGTGATTATGGCCGATCATTCGTTACATTGATTTGAGATATCTTCTGTTTATCTGAGGCATGACAGAAGACTAAAATACTCTTTAGTGGGCTAATCATAATGGTTTAACCAGAATAAATAGCCCGTTTATGTTAGTAAACCTCTGGAATGCCTAATTTTACTTTGCACTCTGTTTAAGGAGAAATAAAAAGAGAAAAAAAGGCCACCAGCTGTTTGTGGTGGGGCACCAGCATGGAAAAAAATCATTATGCATTGAAGGCGAAAAAGTTGTAATTCCTGCTTTAGATTAAAATGATTGAATTGTACCAGGGTTCAACCTTAACCATGGCCCATGGCCACTAAAAGTTACTCTGTGGGCAACAAATATTCCATGTGGGTGGCTCTTGATAGCTACCAAACTTTATCCTCATACTGCAAGACTTCACCAGCACAATGTTACACAAGTCCCACAAACAACAGTACTTGTTAGCAACTACCTACCAATACGAGAAGAGTTTACTAAGCCGACTCCAGAGTTTACATTACATTAGATTTATGTCAGTATCACGTGTTGTTGTCTGTCAGAAATTGCCAAAATGTCTATGCCAACTAGATGGACTAAAAGGTGAGCTTTCTCTACTCAGGATTGAAGTTTGCTGGGCATAGAGCTGAATTAAAGAGCGACTTGCAAGAATGACATTAATAGGCACATCTGGCCAAGTGGCGCTATCCACAGTACTGACCGGAGCGTTGGGATTTAATTATGGCATATTAAATTAACCTTTAACCTTTTATTTTGTTATATATGATCACATCCCCTATGTATCCAGATGAGGAATGGATGAAGAAGTGAACATATGTGGTTAATTAAGGTATATGTTGGGTAGTTGTTCTGTATGGCTGGAATTTTGGAATATTACCAGCCAGACTGGCCATCTAAAGAAAAGTTTAGTGTAAACTCTGGCCTAGTCAAACCTGCTAACAAAACAAAACGACATTGGAAAATTTAGACGTGAATGGAAGCACTTTCAGTGGCGAGGTTTTAACACATCTGAGGACATAATATACTGCAGTGTGTGCTGCGTGTTTCCTCAACTAGCCAAGAGATCTAGCTAGTTTCTCATCAAAGACTATTCCTTCAGGAAACAAAACCACATCACAATTCACGGGGACAGTGGACAACAGAAGTGTCACAGTTAAAGAAGGCTGAGTTAAGTTGTGTGAAACTGCCTTTTCTGTATTGTGTTTTTACAGAGGTTTACATTTGGGCCACCAAAAATTTACTCTGGCCACTAAATTTAATGGCTTGGTGGTCAATGAGGTGAGTGTAAAAATATTATCTATCCCTGAGGAGATACAGGTACTGTCATACTTCTTGAAAATCATATATGCACTCAAACTCTGCAGCTACACTTTTTAAAATAAGTTTTTTTTTAAATTAAAGCCAGCATTAGAGGGTCTTTGCTTATGTTTACTTGATATATTTTAATATGCAGTGACAACAGACCAGCTGGTTTAATTGTGTTTGTGTTGCAGTTTTTGATTACAAAGTTGTGACCAAAGTCAAGTTTCAGATATAAAAGGGTCACAAATCGAGTCCATGTCATTAGTGTCAGCTCTGTAATCAAAATATATAAAACCAAATTTAAATGTATAAAAGCAAGTCAAGCTAAGACTCAACAAATAACAGTTCAAAATGAATAATTTAAAAGTTAACACAGCTTGAATTTGTTAATAGTGTCTAATACTGCCTCAGAACTGAGCATTGATCTGCCTTCCATCCCTATTATTTATTTATTGTCTATTTGCACAATGGAACAAAGCAGTAGAAACACGATAAAAGAAAAGAAGCAAACTCTGCATGAGAGATTAAAAAAAACTTATAGGCTTATAGAAATAAGCATAATAAACAAATACAAAAGTAATCCACGCAAGTAGGCAAACAAGCGACCATGGAATCAAAAAGCAAACAAGTACAGCAACATAAATCAGTTAGAGTCTGTGTGTTAGCGTGAGTATGCGACAGAAGCACAATTGTGTTCAGTCAACTCCTTATGAAAGAGAGAGAGAGAAATATATAGTCAAATATGATCAGCTGGGACAGTCTGTTTCATCAAACAGGTCCTAAGTCTATATTTGAAATTCTTGAATGAAGTCGACTGAAGTGCAGAGGGAATATAACTGTTCCATAACTGAGCCATCATATATCAGCTTCACAGTTCAATTGTGTTGATCCTCAGAACAGATCAGGTTTATGAAATGCTTCAGAATATGAAACAGCAGCAACATGTATTTGCAGCAGAGTCACAGCAGAGTTAATGAATTACAGTAGCTGTGCAGCAGCAGCACGCTGCAGGACCCTAAATCCTTAGACCTGTTTGCAGCGAGTTAAAGAACCGGCGTGTAGGATTTAGCAGCATCTAGCAGTGAGGTTGCAGATTGCAACAAACTGAACACCCCTCACCTCACCCTCCCCTTCCTAGCATGTCAGTGATACTCAACTTACAGTCCAGGGGCTGCAAATCAGCCCGTGATAAGGTGCTGGGTGGCCCATTAACCACGATCCAATTCACAATTAAATAAATTGATTCACAATGGGATTTTTGTTTATTTAAACCAATTAAATCAAACTGTTGTTCAATAACGTCCCCTGGCTGCTGCATATAAGCCTGCACACACTAAAAGCACTTAAATATGATCTTCATTCTGTCTGTGGTAGAAGCAGTTTATGTTTATGGTTTATGTTTATGAATCAATACAACATTTTGGTAACTGCATGATGGAATAGGTTCCAGCTATGTTTAATGTTATATAAACTTTTAAATGTCACTAAATAATTTAAAATCAAAATGCAGATGCAGCTATTAATGCAGTAAAATATAGGCCGAATGTCAATTCTTGTACCAAATTAAAAAATAAGTAATTTAATTTGAAAATAAAGAATAGTTATGGAACTTTTTTATTCATTTTATCATATACATTTCATTAATGTTTGTTTACTAACTGTCCCCTGGCCTTTTGTCATATTGCACAAGTGGTCCCCAGGCAAAGCAAGTTGAGTATCCCTGGTGTAGGAGAATCTAAACCCTCTCTCGAGCCAGTGTTTGGTTTGTCTGTTCTGCACTACAGCTCATTCTAAGGTAAAAAAAAACAACACGATTCTTATTTTCAGGTGAATATACACTGATGAAAACATACTTATGAATATTTCTCTCCCATTCCTGCCATTTTCTGCCAGTAGATCATATTAAATCTTACATACCGGTCCTTTAAAAGCAAACTCCTCAGAACAACAGCAAGAGTAAAATATGCCACGAAACCAGTTCAGCCCAATAACAATACTTAAACACAAGTATCCTATTAAATAAAGCGCATGCCAAACAACAAGCTAAACAAAAATAAGCTCAGTCACTACAAGAGAGCAATCCACAATTAGTAGCAATGCAAATATATACAGTAGATAGTTGGCAACACCATAACAGCAGGAATTAGCATCCAACCATCAGATGCAAGCAGATCAGGGAGAGCAATGAAACAACCAGCAGTGCTAACAGCCTCATCAAGCACACAAACAGACTTAACAGAGCCATCTCAGGGCATTTTCTCACAGTATGCATGCAAGCAAACACTTACCTCATTGAAGCGAAGAAGTGCTCCCTGGTGTCTCAGCAATAAACCCTATGGGAAGAGTTGTTGTGTAGTCCCACACAGGAAAACTCCTGTTCGGGCTTTTAGTGGACATTTGAGGCCCACAGCAGACAGACATGAGCTTACCATGCAGCCCATATTGCAGGAAATGATGTGAATGGGGTGTGTGCAAGACAGCCAGCATGAGTATATCCACAAAGCCAGTTTACAATGTTAACCTCTACATTTGCATTGAGCAAAGAGGCAACAAAAGCAACAACCAAGAAGAAAATATGCTGTAAAAGCAGTCAAGTCAGTGGCATGTAACAACTTTAAAACTTTCCCAAATGCATATGTCTATATTGCATTGCAATACATCTCAAATGGCCAGTGCAGGCAAAATCGCATGTAAAAAATTCTAACAATGCAATGAACATCCTCTGCTGTTATGTTAGCCTGAAAATCACCAACCAGAACCCTACAAAACAGCAATTACCAACAGGGAAACCAGGAGGATGCAAAACAAAATTAGCCCAAAAAAAAACATAAAACATTTCTCAACCACTGTGATTTCTAATGTATCAACACCATGAAAGCTTTATATAGCAGAGTCAAACAACCAAAAGGAAAATAAGCTCATCTACAAACTTCACTCAAAATCAATGCTAACACAAATATGACTGCATTTAGCAGGACCGAGTAGCAGCTAATGCTAGCCCAACAAAGTAACTGTATCAGAGCAAAACATATAGCAGCAGCCAAGCACAAACAAACACATACAAAACACAGCCAAGTCACCAAGTCACAAAAATTCTCATTCCTACCTTGAGAAGAGTCCTTGTGTGCAGCCATGACAAGAGCAACAGCCATCTTCCAGTCAGAGGCAGGATTTTTTTTTAGGCCCAAAGCTGACAAATTACAGGAAAACTGGGTCACTGAATGGTTGCAATTGCAGCAGGGAGCTTGATGCAAACACAGTTATTTACTCAAACAAAGCTATCCTGAAGCAATACAATCACTGTTAGCAAGCTAGCCTGCCCAGGAAATGCAGCACCACAGCACTGAGAGCTTTGCTGCATAAGCTTGTATCACAGCATGAACAAAAAATAATAAAGCCGTCTACAAAATAAATACAATTTGTTTTGCATATGACATGACACCTAAGTTGCCTTTAATTAACTTCAAGTGGGCAATGTACAAGCAAACCACAAAATATGTCCATCCTGTCATGGACAAATGCAAAGCAAAGTAACTACATTTTCATTGCAGAGTGATTAATGTAGCGTTACTAGTTTAACTACATTTCTCAGTAACGTGGTCGTAACGTCGCTGTTTTCTACATCAAATAGCTTTTCAGTAGTGAAGCTACTTTAGTGATCAAATAACGCGGTGAGGTCCACAGAAGCTAAACGCGGTGAGGTCCACAGAAGCTACATTTCCCCAGGCATTTCTAAACCTTAAACGCATCTCTTCCATGTGACGTCACGTAGCCTACCTGTCCTTCCGCTGATGCCTGTCGCGAGTTGCGGGGCGGGATGGAAAGCGCTCAACAGGAGACAGTGGCAGGGGACAGAGACGTGTACACCTCGTGAATCTCCATGGCCATACTTTAACCAGTTCATGTTACTTATCGAGTCCTCACAGAACAGTTACACGTTCCGGTGTTTACTGTGCAACCCCAAAAGGAAGCTCCTGTCAACATCCAAGACGTCCAACACATTCAGGTATTTCCTGAAGTTAACACATCAGTAGCTAGCTAAGCTAATCATCACAACTCAGTCAGCAAACACCAACAGCTAGCAACATGTCCTTTGGCATCAAAATAATAAAACTGTCTGTGTGTGTGCGCGCGCGCGCATGTGCGTGTGTGTGAAGGGAATTTAGGCAGGAAGAGGAAAAATGACAGGAGGAGGAGGAGAAGCTGAAAAGTATAACTTTGGGTTATGTTACTCAGAATTTTTTTTTTTCAAAATTCTCTACAAAACCAAATTGTTGTGGTCAATTTAAATAAATAATTTGTTATTTGTGTAGATGGCTCCTAGTATAGAAGGGGGGTAATAAATATAGCCTACCCTAACACAGACAGACAGATACTTGAATGAAGTTGTTTTGATGTAAGAAAAAAAAAAAGCTTTGATGTAGTTGAGCTACATTTGTCATTTTATTGTAGCTTATCTTGCTACATTTCTCTGGTTGGTAGCTTCAGTGTAGTGAAGCTTCATTTAATGCAGAATAACTGTAGTATAGCTCACTACATTTTCCAAGTAGCTTGCTGTCTTTTGATAATAATGAATTAATGCAAAATATTGTTTTTTCTATAAAATCTGCAATAGTTGCACTTTGTCTAAATAAATTATAAAGATGTGTTTATAATGACAGCATCCAAAATGTTTTACAAACATTACAAAGCAAAGTCAAACAATAACCAAAAGGAAAATATGCTCAGCCACTACAAGACAGTCACAATAAATTGAGTCAAAACCGGTGCTAACACATATATGATAGCAGCCAAGCACAAATAAATGCAGACAAAAGACAATCAAGACATCAAGTCACAAAAATGCTCATTCCTACCTTGTGAGAAGGGTCCTTGTATGAGAGCCATGACAGGAGCAACAGCAAACTTGCAGTTTGAGGCAGTGTTTTAGGCCCAAACCTGATATGACAAATTACAGGAAAACTGGGTCACTGAGGGGTTACGATTGCAGCAAGGAGCTTGGTTCCAACAAAATTATTAACTCAAACAAAGCTGTGCTGAAGCAATACAGTCACAGTGTTAGCAAGCTAGCCCGCTCAGGAAATGCTGCATGAGCAGAGGCAGAAACACCACAGCAGAGAACCAGAGGACAGGGTGCAGAGAGCTTCAACAGCCTACCTTTTTTTTCTAACAATTGCATGTCACAGCTTGAAGAAATATTAATAAAGCAGTCCACAAAATCAATCATTGTTTTGCATAGGAAAAGAACTCTTCTACAAAGCAGGATCCATACACTAAAACATGAAGGCACAGCAATCATATACCCCTTTGAAGTCCATTGCACACTGCTGGTATTGCAGATAACAGAAAACTGATTAGAAAATTGATTAGTCTACTAGTATTTATCATGAATAATTCAATTAATAAAATTGATTTTATTTGGCCAAAAACGAAATTGATTTCCATGTTAACTACTGGAGACTGCGAGAAGAAGGAAACCTGCAAAGAAAGCTAATATTCACCATTGTGATACCTCGTGCCTGACTGGGGTTTTAGGTCATGTCATGCAAGCTCAAGTAAATAAAGCCTGGCTGTGTCAAAGCTGCTTCGTAATACAACCCCCTTCATCAGATTAGGTGACACTAATGTCAGCAATGGAAAAAATCATTTCTTGACAAAATATTGACATATCAGGTGCTGAATCTCTGCTTTCAAAAACAATTCTAAGGGTTCCACATGCAACAGAAAATGTTACCTGCTTGTGTGACCAGTGGCAGAAATAACTATCAGATACCAGGGAGTCACCAACAGCAATCACAATAAAGTTTGTGACCAAGCAAAAACTTTTACAGTGGCTACAACTGAAATTCCCCATCAGGTCACAAAATGTAACAGTTCATATCAGACTCTGGGCTGAGAAAAACTGCTAAATTGGTACAAATCCCTTTTATTTAGAGAGGTTTAAACACATCAGGTAAATCCACATTCCAAGTGACCCAGTGTTCAGTCATGGTGAACCCACACAGGTGATTTGAATCGTGCCTGATTAGACCTCCTCTCAGCACGGTGTGGGTGTGGCCAGCTGTGAATTACTGATGTCTCCCACACTCTCCTGTTAGCTTTGCTTTAGCTGTAGGACAAATGGCATCTTTATCATTCTCAGTTTGTACATGGAGTTGACCTCACACATCAGCTTCACCTCACTTCAACCTGGGCAGAGGTCTAAACACACAGAATAACTGAAAACTCATGTGTAGGTTTGCAGGGCCTTTAAGATTTTATATACCTCAGAGCCCAGAAAGTTAGAATACCATAAGACTTGAGTTAGACTTGAGTACACCACATGTGTCTCCACCACTGAGTGACTGTTTTCTCTTTAAGATTAAAATTTTATACCTCTTATAGTTTATTCAGTGTTGCTTTCTGTAAAGGTTTACTTTAAAATTGCATTTGTAATGCTGTGTTGTGGTGAAGGACACTGGTAGAATTACTTCAGCAGGAGATCGCTAGATCTAGATTGCTAGAACTTTGAAAGCCATACAAAAAATAAAGCACGAATCTCAACTTCATCTTATCTTATGAAGGGAAAGGGGTGTCACTTTGAAGTAGAATTCAAACTTACAAACAAAACAGAACAGTAAGTTTCCTGGGCTGGCTTCTCAGATGGTACATTTAACTAGTAAAGGTTTATTTCTTTATATATTGAAGGTATTATTTAAAAATGTAGTTTTAAACCTGTTCTCTCTGGTTTGTCTCTATTCCTCTGCTTTACCATTTTGCAACTTTGATGCAATATAAGCTGGTGCCAGCTGCTGTTATTGCATTGTTTTTCAATGATCTTTCACGTCACTGGCACTGGCTGAACATTATAAATTATCAATAAGGAGGAAGTATCATGTAGAACAATGTGAAATGATGTTCTACCATATATGTGGACAGATAGTCATGGGTCAGAGTTTTATAGTCATGACAGTGTTCTCCACAGGCTCTGTACTCTGTCTGGCTTGCCTATGTTTTGTTGATTTTAGACTTTGCGCACAAATTTCTTATGTCTTATGAATTTCATATTCAGACGGAATGCACATATTTTCTTGTAGTTACTGAGGGAAGAATTCCTCACTGGCTTTATTCCTCAGGATTTTCCTTGTTGGTTCACCCTGAGATCCAGCAGCATCCATTTGTTTCCCCTGTAAATCTGCACAGCTCTGATGTTTGCATGACACAGTTTGTCACATTGGATAGTTCTTCTGTTTCTCTCTTCATTTCTCTGTCATTTTCTTGTGATGACAAAGGGCCTCTGAGGCAGCTATTACCTTTCTTCTCCCTCCATTTACCATTTGTTCAACTGTGCAAGCCCCATTGTTTTAATTTCATGCAAGAAGTAGTTTGGTGTTTTGGTTAAATCAAAAGTATATTCAAAAGTGAAAGCCGTTCAGTTTTTCCGAGCTGGAGGTGAAGGCAGTGTTTATGTTAAATACACATCTTTTATCTATCAAACATTGCATTAATTTTCTTTTCTTTTTTGTTTTCTTTTTTTTTTTTTGTCGAAGTACCTAAATGAGGCCAGGATGCAGAGCTTAAACAAATCAGACGCCTTGATGTTTTGCGATGTTTCATCTGTGGACAGGAGACAAATTTCGCATTTGCATGCTTGCTGAAACCGCCCACTCCATATATCAAGCCACCGGGTGATCAAAAGTAGAGTTAATAGGGATACGGCACAAGGGGGAGTTTAATTACTAACCTAAAATACTTTCAAATGATGTTTGGGCTGATGCATTTGCTGGAAGCAAGTGTCTGGCAGTGAGGGGAGGCTGGGTTTAGAGAATTTCTGAGTCAAAGCAGCTGCCTTATTTGTGTTGTGGGATTTAGAAAGCAACTGGAGCAGAGATCAATAAGGTGTAATAGGCCTGGGAATGAAATGATGCCAAAGTGTCCCATGTCAATGAATCTGCTTATCTCTGTCTGCCAAACTCCAGTCTACTAGCCCATGCTTACTCACCTGTAGATTACCGATAGGGAACTGGAGAGCCTGCAAGGAGCTCTAAATAAACCCCGAGTTCAACTCTGTGCCCTTGACTTATCTCCAGAGCCAGAGGTATTTTTCCTACATGCGCAGGTAGAGATGTATGGCTCCTGCAGTGAGAGGTTATGGTAAAGAGTGTAGGGAATTAGTTTTTGACTTCATTACATTGCCTAGGGCAGAGGAAGTACAGGACCACGAGGGGAAGTGCCAGGGGTGGATGTATTAGAACTAATCCTGATCTGAGGATTATAAACCTGCATTATAGTTTTGTGCCAGAAAATGCCCTGTTATTTGTCCACTATGGTGACTCGTGAGTATATGTGTATATATTGTACTTTGGGAGTTGATCACATCATAGAAAAAAACGTGTTAAAGGGGACCTATTATACTACTGTACTCATTTTCAGTTCTTTGATTCCACTAGAGTAGCTTTGCATGATTGCACAGTTCAAAAACATCATTATTTGTCTTATTCTGGCCACTTATCCAGCTCCTTAATTTGCACTCTGTCTGAAACAAGCCATTTTAGCTCCTGTCTCTTTAAGGTCCACCTCCCCAAAAGTCCCTTTACTCCTATTTGGTCAGCTTCTCCAAAGCCTGCCAAGGGGTTGCACCAAACCCATGCTTGTGAACACAGCAATGGTGTTGCCAGTTTGGGCGGTTTTCTTCCCATTTGGGCTGTTTTAAATTGCATGGTACAGGTTAAAATGGCTTGGGCCAGAGGTCAGGATGTGGCTGGTTTACCATTGAGTTAGCCTGTTTTTAAATACTTTAAAAAAATACTGCATGTTCAAAATATATTCATTCATATATTCACTCACTCAGCGCCCCTTTAATATGACATCATTTCTATTAATTCTGCTGAAGGGAAATACATGTTACTGTCAGTACATAGTGTCTTTGCAAATCTGCATTTTCATTGTAACAGAAACCTCTATATTTCCAACATCATGATTTGTACTGTCAACCGCTGCAGTTATCCAAGTTAGCTAAAACCTATTATTGTGGTATTCGAGCTGTTCCTTTATTTTTTATTTTATTTTTAAACAGAGGGCAGAAAAATATTTTTATAGGTGCATTGGGGCCTCCTGTCTGCTTTCAATTTAATTGTTGTTTTACTATTATTTCATATTTTAAAAAATGTTATGAACAAAAACACTGTTGCTTTTGTTTAAGAATTCGCATTTTTATCAACACTGCACCTCAATGACACCACAGAGCAGAAGGTTGGTGCAGGGCATCACTGGTTACTGTACAAAAACACAACTTTATTCACTGATTCTAGTGAAACTGGATTATATGTCATGGAGAAAATATTTTCTGCTCTTCCTTGTGATGTCCTCTGGCTGTTCTGCCTCAACCTTCACAGAGTTTCCCGATGGACAGATAGTTTTGCTTGTTGTTAGTGGCTACTTAACTGCTAGCAGGCTAGTTAGCACAGAGATAGGTCTGGCTATCCAAGATTACAACCCCAGTGTTGCTCAGCACCATCTCTCATCCATTTGCCGATGTGCTTGATGGCATATTACAGTTAAAGTATCTCAGAATGGAAATTAGTGATATGGGGCACTGAATATGATTAGCCTACTATTTATCAGACTACAAGAATTAGTTTGGAAAAATGAAAAAGTGAGGCAGCCAAAATGAGTGTTTCAAGGGACTGGTTACTGCACATAAGCAAACAACTTTTAAAAATTAATTCACTGATTTTGGTGAAACTGGGTCTTTTTTCCTCGCTCATGTCCTCCAGCTTATCAACCCAACTTGATTAATGTGGAAAGTTTCCTGATGGACAAAAGCTTTACTTGTTGTTAGTGGTCAGCTACTTTAGTTGCTAACTTCTAGTTAGCTCAGTTAGCTATGCAGCTGACTCTGACCAAACAGGGAGCTCAAAACACGCTGGAGTGTGCAGCTAACTAGCAGTAGTGGTTAGCTACTTTAGAAACAAGTAGAGAGATCTGTCCATCAGAAACTCTGTAAATCACTGAGAGTTGAGCAGCTGGAGGACATCAGAGGGGAAATAAGTAAATATGTAACTGTCCTTCACAACCAGAAAACCACTGTGCACTGTACTGTGCTTTGGCTTCATTTCATGTAAACATCCAACATTGTAATATGACAGAAAGTAAGGAAAAGCATTTTAAAAAGTCCCCTTTAACAGCTTACAGGTATTGCTCAAACACTAGACTGTATCTCAAATATCTGACAGGTATCATGATCTGTTAGATAAAATTGAATTCTAAGTCATAAATGACCTATTTTTAATGTACCCACTCCTCTCTCCTCCCTCCTTGCCCACCTGCATCACATGCATACTGCAGTTGCATCTTTGAGGTTGTACCATTGTAAAAAGCAGGCAAAACCCTCTCCTGGCATAGTACGATAAGGCATGTGAACATGCACCCTACTATTCTCTTATCTCGCTGACATGCTCAAAACGCCCCCATGCCAGTGCTGAGCGTGACATGTGCAGCCCTGCATTATTAGTGTGATAGGAATAGGTCCTTTTATTCAAGGACGTGACGAACATGGCAAATGCTGCAAAAACCGAGCCGCTGTCGTCATCACTCTAAATGAGTTTTCCCCGTCTTGGAGGCAGGCTGTTTGCTGCAGTTGGCCTGCCTGGAAACGTGCAGCCAATGGTGAGTAGCGAGGCAAATTGGAGACTGAGTGACAGGTTAACACCCGTCAACCGCATGGTAGGAGCAGGTGCTGATCTCCTGGCCTGTCTCATTTGACAACTTATGGTGCTGATGGAGAGTGTTGGGGCTTGACTAGAAGTGATCGGTCCTGATGTGGCCAAATATGCACTGGAAAGCCTCAGAAAATATTTATTTATTCACCTTTAGCACAAAGATCTTGGAATGGGGCTGTCTGGGGTGTTTATCATCTACAAGCCAAAATGTAAACCATTCAACATATGTGGTGTGAAAGGCCACCCATTAATTAAAGGGATAGCTTAAATAATTTGAAGAAGTTGTATGAGGTACTTATCAATATAGAATGATTTAGAGTAACATCACACTCCAAATCAGGTTATTTAATATTAATATTATGAAGATCACTTGACAAGATGCATGAACCATTACGCACAGGTGACAGTTGTGTTACAACTATGGTTTTTTTTTAGATATTTTTAATGACAAATTCCTCCTACAGTGGCAGCTGCGCTCTCCTGTCATCTCATTTAAAATAGATCAAATTACATCAGCAATCCATGATTTCTGACAGCCTTATCAGTGCAATAGAGAAGTGAAAACATATCAAAAAGATATTTCACAAAAACAAACATTGGATGGACATTTTTCATTATTATAAGCTGGAATTATAGCCTACCTAACAACAGTTAACTTTTGGAACTGTCGTGAATTTTTCAGGACATCTGTTCACCCTATAGTATATTAGTTACAGTAGATGCAGGTCTGCACACCTCCAGTTACGAGAAGCAGAGAGGGGCACTGACACAGAAGCAATGAACTGCTGTGGACAGGGAAACCAAAAAAAGGTATTTAACTACTTAAAAGTATCAGTTATACACTATATTTCTAATATTTTCACCACTTTACTTTGCCGTCAGACAACCTTTTCCTACAGGAAACCACTGTTATGTAAGCCAATTTCGTTCTCTCCAAACCAACCAAACTCCATAGGTGAAATCAGTAATATTACATTGCACAACACAGGAGCTGCTGGACTAGCGCAACCTTGATTTTTTGGTTACTTTGTCTTATTGTGTGACTTTATTGGATCTAAACTGTTCTTTCAAATCACAATAACACAAACAAACCAACAGATTGAGGCAGCGGTAGTCCAGCAACTCCTGTGTTGTGTGATGTAAAATCACTGATTGCGCCAATGGAGTTTGGTTGGTTTGGAGAGAGCGAGTTTTGGCTTATATAATGGTATTTTCCCCCCAGAAAAAGGTGTCTGACAGCAACGTAAAGCAGTAAAAATAAAAAAATAAACTGATATTGATTTTTCTAGGTGGACCTTAATTAAATGGTTAAATAAAAAACTTAAGTATGTCATACAACCCCAAATCAAATAGTCCAACCTGTCCCTTTAACTCCAAGTCTGTTTGTTTGTTTATGTGTTTCCCTGTGCAGCAAGAGCAGAATATATCTTTTATTTTATACATTCAAGTATATATTCAGTATTGCATGAATATTCCTCGGGCTCACCAGGGACATATGTATGAAGAACTCATGTTTTCATTGATCTTCAGTGTCATAGTTTCACCTTCCAGTTCCCACCTTGCCCTTGTCCTCTTTTAAGCAGGTGACTATGTTATGAGGGTTTTTAAGTTACCTTGAGACATAACCAGACAGGATCTACAGTTTTTTTTTCCTACTGTGGAGATGCCCATTGAAAGTGATCTTAAACTACCTACACTTGTCCTTGGCTAGGCTCCTGACAAATAGATAGTGACTTGGATATTATATGTATTATATTCAGGAGCCTAGCTGTGGATGTCAGCCTTTTATTGTCATACATTGCTCTCTAGCAGGTTTTTAGCAGATGATCAGGGTTATTTTTTTTTCCCCAGCCTCAATGAATGTATGAACCACAACACGAGTATTGACCTTGATAAGCACCATGGGCTTGAAAGTCCCCTTGACTGTAAGTGTGCTTTCTTAACAATAGTCACATTGTGTATTTGTGTGTAGCATAAGTACTCTCGTGGACTAGAGTTTACCAGTTATGGATAAAACGTTTGCAAGGATAATAAAGTTTGAATGGCATCATCAATAGTCTATTCATACTGGAGGAGTTAACACAGGATCAATATTCAGACAATACAAAAGCTTTCATATATTGCACTGAGAGATTTCGGGGGTTTATCGTCAATGCAAGGGGTTTCCAGAAGCTAGAAGGGATAAGAGGATTTAAAAAAGGGATTT
Organism: Lutjanus campechanus; assembly: GCA_027495735.1. Taxonomy (NCBI): domain Eukaryota; kingdom Metazoa; phylum Chordata; class Actinopteri; order Lutjaniformes; family Lutjanidae; genus Lutjanus; species Lutjanus campechanus. The sequence goes on from JAJHUR010136778.1 coordinate 29,224, forward strand.
AGGTAACAAAAGATGAGGAAAGAATAATAGAATCAATGTATTACAATTCCTTTTTATACAGTAAATAAGAGCTGTGAGATAATAGGAATATGATTCAAAACAGCTTTCTCCTTAATATATACATGTGAATGACGTCAGTGGTGGAGAAATCAGTGATCTGCTGGAGGATTGCAAAAATTCCTGGGTAAATGAATATGATTTACATAGATTTAAAGAATAACAGACATGAATTATTTGCTGTTGTATTGCCATGACAATGTAGAAAGTAGAGAAATGCATAAAGGTATTAAATACAAATGACTCCAGTTGACTCCAAACAGCACAAAAACTCGGCATAGGCCAAATGAAGCCTTCATCAGAAACAGTGGTATGCTGACACGTTTTAAAGGGATGGTTTGGATTATTTGGGTTGGATGACATACTTGTCAGTAGTTGGTGTGTTAGCAACAGCAGAGAGGGGCACCAGCACGAAAGTTAAGCTATGTGCTGCTGTGGACAGGGTCAGCAACAAATGTATTTTAGCCACATAAAAAAGTCAACCTTGAGAAAGCAATGTCAGATTAAGTGTACACTACATATTGAGAATATTTTTGCCACTTTACTTTGTTGTCAGACAGCCTTTCATGACAGGAAGCCACCATATCTGTCACTTCTGGTGTGAAACCAGCATTATATAAGCCAAATATCACTATAGGTGATAAGTCTTACCTTGCAGAAAAGACTTGTGTACCGCTGCCTCAATCGGTTAGTTTGTTTGTGTTATTGTGTGACTTTAGTGTTTTGAAAGTATAGTTTGGATGCACCAAATAACACAAAGGGGGGCTTTCACATCCAGGATCCAAGTACACTTGACCCCAGAATGTTAATGTGAACACTGTGTACTATACCCATGTATGTTTGGCATCAGGTATGAAAACTAACCATAACAACACATGGAGGTGGACTGCCACTGAGATCTCGCAGTCGGCAGGCTTTTCTGCACCATAACAACATAAACTAATGTCGTGTAGGCGATGATGCAAGTTTACTCACGTGGAGTCGTGTTGAGACATTGCCATTTGACATTATGCCAAATAATGGCAATAGAACAGCAATTTTCCTTCAAACTGTACTTAAAATTTTCTTAGATGAAGCTAAGTGGCACAAAAACCCCTCTAATACTCTTTTTATGAACTGTCAATTGTTAAATGTTTTGATGCTTAGGTCATGTTGTATAGTGATCCTAAAGAATTCCTTAAAATAATTCTCAACCCAACTGGTGGAGGCAATCTGCTTGAGATTTCTGCCTTTTCAAAGAAGGTTTTTCCCTGGCAATGCCACCCTAGTGCTTGCTCTCGGTGGGAATTGCTGCGTCGTCTGGGTACGGTGCCCTGAGATAACTTCTTTTATGATTTGGTGCTTTGTAAATAATTGACTTGACAATAAGTCAATAATGCACTCATTGGTTTAAGACTGTATGACAACACTCACATGGAAATGTAAAGTGTTATGGCCTTATGTCACCACAATCATGCAAACATGTTTCACATTACCATCCAGGACTGATTTTATGTCATATGTTAATGTCTTGGAGCACCATTGCGTTGGGCCCTTTCCTCCCATTTTGCCCTCTGCATTGACCAGCATCATACAAACATGCACAAACAAGCAACTTTAAGGTTATTTAAAGGACAGTGATCAATAATGCTCCTGTAACTCCTACTTAATCTCCATAATGAGCTTTATTGCAGCAATTAATCATGTCTTAGCAGCCAGTGCCCAGCCTCCCAGAAGAATGCTGGCAGAATAAAGGCCAGGCCCGACTGGTGCTGCCCACAGCTGACTTCACAAGGATCCCATGGTGAGGAGATCCTGTTCGAAGAATTAGACCGACCTCTTGAGTTGGGCTGATAGCTCTTTAATATTCCATATTGACCAAAAGTAATCCATCAAGCTTGTATTTAAAAATATCCCAAACACATTAAACACTTCATTTTACAGTACACTAACAAGATCCAACAAGACACAGTTTGCATCAAATCAGACAAAAACTATAGCAAAAAAAATGTTCTTCATTAGCAAGAAATTAGACCCTTATTGGACTTTATTAGAGGGCAATTAGGGACACATTAAAGCAGAACTGTACTGTAATTAAATCACATATTTGCTATGTGACACACACCTTCTTTGACTGGTCCTACAGTAGCCAGTGTAGACAAAACGGATGCCTATTTCTTTGATCAAATCACATTATCTGCCTACAGCATTACAATTACAATGCATCTAGTCACCCATAGACAAAATATTCCTCTATCTCTATAATTTTACCCTCTACTTGGTGTATCTGTTTCACATATTGTTTTAAAATGGGGAAGTAGTAGAAATGTGATTTCACTTTAGTTTACTGTCCAGTTCAGTTGTAATGTGTCCCTAATAAAGTCTAATAAGTGTCTAATAAAGGGTCTAATAATGTCTAAAAAAGAAGATTATTTGTTTTTTGTCTAATTTGACTCAAACTACATCTTTTTACATATTATTAGTATACTATAAAATAAAGTGCGACCAAATAAATTACACAAACGTCTCATTCTTTGCTTTATGTCACTATAGTTGAAGGCTATTCTGACTTTTACAGTACGGTCTATTAACAGTGAAACATTTCTCTCTTTGGATTATTGTTCCATTCCCATTTTAAAATAGTTTGTCATGGTGAATATCTTCAATGCAAAAAAAAAAAAAAAGAAAAAGTCATTAAAGTATATATAGTAACTCATCAATAAAACAAAATGTAATATGCATTTCAGCAAGTGATAAAACAAAACACAAACATGTTTCTGTCCCGATACACTCCATGGATTTAGTGTGCAGTTTCCCCATAGAGACTCATTTTTCTAAAACCACAGGAATTTTTCTGAAGATGAAAGGTATCTATATTTGATTTTTCGAAGCCTTTGTACTGTATATTAATTATTAATCGAGCGGAAAACTCATTTTGAATTTAACTCCTTAATCATCCACACGGCGCTTTTGTCCTTGATTTCATAAATCCATAAAAATGCCACTTTTATCTTAAAACTTCCTGCTGCTGCTGGTGCTGCATTAATAACTTATCTCCTCCTGACACATGTCTTTAAGGGTCAGAGCATGCCATCAGAGTTATTGTGTTTTCATGTGTATTGAAATGTCGCTGGCTTCCGAGGGAAGATTATCCCATGTCAGTTAAGATTATCTGCTTTTATGAGGTCTGAAAATCTTCACGTTTGATTTGGGTACAGCACCATTAGACGGCCCAAATCTGTGAAATTGATGACACCGCCACGCAGCTTGATCAAGCCCTCGTCTTTGGGGGTTTTCACAAATGGGTACTCAATTCTCTGTCTGAGGATGGAAAACGAGTAAGGCAGGTCGGAGAGGTAGCAGGCGGTAGATGAGGTGGACTGCACGAGGCCCCTTATGATGAATGATTCAGCTGCATTTAGAAAACTATTGATTCTGTCCTGGGCCTAATAGAAGGTGATGATGGCACAGAGGTGAATCCATTACCGGGTAGGAAGCTGCGTCAGGTACGCAGAGGGCTAATGTGTGTCCTTTCCCATTTGTCATCACCAGCATATACGCAACTGGAGGAGCATGCAAGTGTGGCGTGTGTGACGGCGTGCTCCTGTCCTCTACAACCGCAGGTGGAGATGGGAGCATTGTCTATTAATCTCAACAGCAACCCCCCCTCCCCATGCCAAAAAATTGGCCAAAAAACACTTTGCCACTCTGTGTCCTCCTGCCTGAGGAATCTCCACGTCAAACACAGACAGAAAAAAAGCAAAAAGAAACAAAGCAGCTGTCCTAACTCAGTCAAGATCCCCTCTGTCCCCATCTGAAGCAGTGCTCTGCTGGGTGGGAGCAAGAGAGATGACCCCGCAATCAATAAGTCTTCAGGGAGAGCAGTGTGTTTGTGAACAAACAAGCACCTCTCATGATAGAACACAACGCACTTTTATATACAGTGGCCTTAGTTTACCTTTGCAGTAAGTTCACTGTAAAAAAAAAAAAATCATGCAGGAATTTAGTGAAATCAGCTAATGTTGTCTCATTAAGGGGGCGGCATTGAACAATTGAGCATCAGAAAGCAGCCCAAGTAGTGAGTTAGAGCCATAGACTGTATATTTGTATGGCTGAAGCGAGTAGGAGTGCAAGAGGAGAGCAACATTTTAAATTGACAATGACAGGCGAGGACGAGGCCTACATTGTAAGTTGATCAACTGTCAGTTGTCTGTCAATGTAAAGCTAAGCCCATTATCCTGAAAACAAAAACCCACTGCTCCAAAAATACACACTCTGGAGTTAGAGTTGAGTTACTGCCTGCCAGACTCCATTAATGTATTGCTCAATTTAACTGATATAAACACGTGCTACTTCTGAACGATTATTGACGATCTCTTACAATTCATAAACAGACATTTTCTCATTTGGTGAACATTGATCATTAATATATTTTAACTCTAATTAACATGAAGCAAGTAAAAAATAACACAAGTTACAGGCCGCAATAGAAATTTCAAAAGAGGACACCGCAGCTGTAGAGTATTTCAACTTAGTATGTTTTCTTAATCTCTGATGACATATCATGGTCATTTTATGATTCAGTACAGCAAATATATTATAGATTTCTACTTTAACTTAATGTGAATATATAGTATATAAGTTTTGTTTATACTTTGTTAATTTAAATTAAAATTATGAGTATTTGCTTTCAGAACTTATAAACACGAGTTCTCCTAACTTCTCCTAACGTCTTTTGTCTTGAAATGATGAGTTGACACATTTAATTAAGTTTATAAAGAAACATGAACGGTATATTAGCAGACTTCCCAGCATGCATTGTTTGAGAGTTAAAACTCTCCAGAACCTCCTTTTTTTATATACTTTGAATAAAACAAATATGATGAAAACTTGGTTGTGTGTCTCTTACACACTGTAAGATAAGTCCTGTTTGCTTGTTGCAAACATGTTTTCTCAAGTACAACTGAAGTTTATTTGGCTAAAAAAGTTATTTGTTTAGTATCACTGCAAATAAGCTCAACTTGCCTTTTCTAATTAACCAAATTATAATTTAAAGCAGATATTTGCTATAATCTCTGTTTTTAATACTGCAATAGTTCACCTGTGCAATACTGTACATACAGCATTGTTATATACACTCCTACATGATGATTAGGAGTTTAAGATAACATAATTCATGATGAAAATGATTCTTACATTTCTCATTTTGTTCTTATCTATTTGTTTTTCTATGTTTTTCCATATAGTATATTGCTGTTTTTATATTTTCGTGTGATTTCACCATGCGTATATAGTTTCTACTCTTGAATAGGAGCTTCTGCAACATGACCAATTTCCACCCGGAGATCAGTGAAGTATTTCTCATTCTGATTCTGATTCTAATTATTTTGTTTAGTTAAAACGAATGGTTTATCCTTACAGTGTCAATGGAAATTAAATGGTTAAAAAGTTTAATTTTGTTTTGGTATTTTTTACAGACCTACAGTAACAAAACATTTTATTAGCATTCGGAGAAAATTAACTTCTTTGTGTAACTATTTCACTCCTGGCATTGGAGGATTCCTATAAAACTCACTCTGCTTGACACATCAGTTTGTTATTGCTGGATCAATATTCTATTATTGTTCAATTATGTATAAAA
>JAJHUR010136780.1:0-27265 GCA_027495735.1 Lutjanus campechanus
CTTGAAGTTATCGATTGAAATAACCCAGAACCAAGTCATATCAAAACTTGTCCAGTAAAATGACACCTGCATTCAATCAAATCACTATTTCTGTGGTTTGGATTGCAGCCGTCATAAAGAAGAATCTTTCTGAATAATCCATTGGTATCGGAATGACTTTAAGGATTCTGATCTGGTCATTTTTCTCTTATAATGACATATATGAGCGATCGAGAAGACCGATGATGGCTGTACCAAAAGTAAGTCATGTGATGTTAAAAAACATGGTTAACTTTGTCAAACGGCAGCAGTTTGGGGAGGTTTAGCCACCAAAACGTCTTAGTTAGGATTAAGAAAATATCACGGTTTGTTATGTGTGTCACATGACAAAAGTAATTTGACAGAAGACGTATACATAATGAAACTTCAGTAAATTAAGTCTTTAAATAAGTGTACATTGACTTCTGAATGAAAGTCCTGCGTCATTATTACTGTGACCACTAGAGGTCGCCACTCATCAACAAGTATAATAAATATGAGTCAAAATAAACTTCTTCTACAGTCGACTTTGACATCTCTTTTTCTGGTGAGGACGGTCTGACTTTGTAATGAGTATTTTCTATTTTCATACTTATATATTTACAAAAGTAAAAGATCTGAATTCTTCTTTCAGGGTTGTTCTATTTTAGAATCAAAACAAGACTGAAGTTCAGAGTTGAACCACATGAACAGACTGAGCATCATTAACATGAAATGAGACATGAAAGCATAGAGAGAGCCGTCACTGAAGTTTGGATAGATGTTATCTGTGACGGAGGAACGGACATCTTAATACCATCAAAGTACTGCACACAGAGAGAGAGAGAGAGAGAGAAACCAGCCTATTTGCATAATGATAAACAGCTACTGGTTCGGCCGTCAGCTGGTTAACATTTACATACACAAACACTCGACTGACACTGACACACACTATCTACACAAGTCCATCATTAACGGGAAAATCCCCCCAAAACACTTTGACTGTTTAAACTGTTTAAAATAGATCTCAGAGATGAACTTCATGAAGCATTTAAGACTCAATTTAAACTGTAAAACCATGAGAAACTAATTATAGTTTTTGGTCAGTTATAAAGATCAAATGCCAATTAAAAATTTGGTCTCCTGCTTTTTAAATTTCTTAATTATTATGTATATATATTTCTTTTCTTTTCTTTTTTTGTTTTGTTTTGTGTGTGTGTGTGTGTGTGTGTGTGTGTGTGTGTGTGTGTGTGTGAATGTGAACAGATAAATTCTCCTTTGCTCCGACAGCATCATAAGTGAGAGAGCATTTCATTGGATGAAAATTTAATAACTACCCCGATTCATCAACAGTTTTTAATCATTTCACAGGAAAAGAGAAACACCTTTAAAAACACCAGAGAATATCTACTAAATTACTTTTTTGTCATCGTTGGACCAAATACTGGAGGATAAAGGATGTACTGATCAATATATTTGTGATGAAAACATTAGAACTGTAAACTTGTTATTATAATTTGTATTTTAAATTAGTTTATTTCGTTTTTATTTTTGTTTTCCATTCATTTTATTTATTTAGTTTTTAAAATTATTGTTATTACATCGCGGGGTATTTGAAGTTCAGAATGCATATAAAATATAAACTCAACAGTCTGTGAAGGCAGTCGACTCGCAGTCCTGTAGACACCATAGGATCAATAAACAGATGAAGCCTCCTCATTCATGTTGTGTTGACAAAATTGTCCAAATAAAAAAAAGCTAATATTAAAGGCATTCCCTCTATAGTTTTATTTTACTTAATATAGTATATCATATTATATTGTATATATTTTTATTTCAGTTAACTAAAATGTTTTTGTTTTTTACATCTAGTATTTGTTTTTAGTGTAAACTTGGTGGGGACTTCCCTTTTGTCCCCACAACAAGAGTGTGCAAACAGATGTGTGTCCCCACAAAGTAAGACTTACAAAGACACACACCTGTTCCCACACTGACATTTTGGGGAATCAACTTCCATCTGGGGACTAACATGTAAACGTGAACATGTCAATATACAGAAAGACCCAGTGTAGGGATGCACCCAAATCTGAAAATGTTATCTGAAAAACACAAATAATGACATAAAAACAAATATTTATAATATAGAAGTTCTACTTTTTAACTTCATCTACGAACACTTTACATGAGTACATAATTTTGATCTAATGATACTTGCCAGTGAATATAAAGTAAATATGAGTTTCAGGATAAGCCACACCCACTTCTGTTTTTATCTGAATACAGATCATTTTGTTGGTTGATTCGTCTCTGTGCACCTCTAATAAACCAATAAACCAAAAAATCTTAATGCTAAATTTAATGTTCAGCTTTGTGAGTGTGTGAACAGTGCGATTAATACACACACACACACACACACATACACACACACACACACACACACACACACACGTGCAGCAGCTGCTCGATCACTGAAATGTAGAAACTCAACAGCTGCAGTCGGTCGTCCTGCTATAAATAACCTGAGCTGAGACAAATGAGACGAACAAGACAACAGGGAGGACGACAAACTCTGATACTTTTTAAATTTTTACTAAAGGTAAAAAATAAAAAAGAAAGAAAGAACAGGATGAAAAAAAAAACACTCGGTGCTCTATGCAGAAATTGTACTTATATATAAAATATAATATTTAAAATAAATGTACTAATTCTACCAAATGGCTCCATTCAAAGTGTTTTTTTATTATATATTTATTATATATTTATTACTGTTGAAGCAGCGTCTGAATGCTATAAAGGTGGAAGTTGTTTTTTTTTACTATAATAACTGTATGAACTTTTTCATCTAAAACAATTCATATTTTATAAATTGATCATGTGTCTAAACGTCACTAAAGCTCTCTGATAAATGACTATAACACAGGAAAATTATATATCTTTTAAAGAATTCAAGTCACCAAATCTTATTAAAACAACCCTTAGAAAACAATAAAAGATTCATTTTCTTTAAAATTTTTATATTTTGACTTTTGACTGCTGAAAGAAATTTAACAAACTAAATTCTGTCTCGGTTTTATCTTGAAAAACGATCTAGAATTAAAGTTTCAGTAAAATAAGGGCAACAATCTATAACAATGTAATAAATAAAAAACTAATTCTGCCAAAGAAAGGACGCGTGTCTGCAGCTGTGAAGAGAAAATCACAAATATTTTCAGACAGCTGTAGTTTCTCTGTGATTTAACCTTTAAATGTCCTCTGCAGGACATTAGATCGTCTTCATGTGAACCTGACGGAGACACTGTGTCTCTGTGAGGACAAAGATTTAAGGTGAGTTTGAAGGAAAGTTAATAAAGTCAGACAGACGCAGGTTTGTCAGTTTGTCAGTTTGTCAGTTTGTCGGTTAGTCGGTCGTACCTGGGACTGAACAGGTTGTCCGTGTTGTCCGTCTTGTCCATGTTGTTGTCAGTTGGCCGGTCGGAGACAGAAAGCTCTCAGAGCGTCTTCAGCTGAGACACACAGACACACACACGCTCTCCGTCAGCTGTCTGCTTCCATCTGCAGCTGATGGAGGTCAAAGGTCAAACACCTCCCCTCTAAATACCACAACAACACACTGCGATTTGATTGGACGCTTAATAATCTGCAGAATAAAAATGAAAACTCTTTACTTTGTATTAAAGTGCCAAGTGACGTCCCAACATAATTTAAATATTGTCAGAAAACTTTAGATCTTATAAATACGAGTTATTTTAACTTCAAGTCTTTTGACTTGAGCTGATGAGTTGAATGGATGAACTGTTCAGAGTTCAATCAACCCAGAAACATGACCAGCATGTCAGCAGATTTCCCAGCATGCATTGAACTTGTTGTGTGTCTCTAAAACACTTTAAGATTAGTCAGAGTTGTTGGTTCAAGTTAAGATGTTAAACTTATTGACGTCAATTTTAAGACACTAATATTTTGGTCAAAACATATTTTAAAGTGTTTTTATTATTTGCTAACTTGACCGTGGAACCCTGCAGGTGTCACCTGTTGCATATGTATGTATGTTGCAGTTTATATATAAGATAAATATAGATAGAGAGATTCTCACCAGCTGAGGTTTGGAGTGAAGATAAATGACGCTTCAGTGTCAGTGAAGGCATCAGTATGTCCAGAATGTGTATGTGTGTGTAAATATAGACGCATCTGATGTGTGTGAGGTGTTTTAGTGCTCGATCAGCCCCCTCTGGTGGAGGAAACCAGAACTACACCCACCGTCTCACACACACACACACACACACACGACACAGGACACAGAGAGACAGAGAGAGAGAGAGAGAGAGAGAGAGAGAGAGAGAGAACACCTTCAACATCAGTTTGTCATCAGTGTCGTCATCACTTCATGATGATTTTCTCCTCTGTTTTTGTTTTTACATGTGTGAGAAATTAAAGTCAGAGGAAATTTAAAACACATTTAACTGGACATAATAAACTCAGTAATGTGTTTATGTTTCATGCACTGAAAAGTACAGCAACTCAAACATTTTAAAACATAAAAAAGATGAGAAAACTCAGAATTTCAAAGCAGCTTCACTTAATTTTGGAGTTTTTAATCACTTAAAATCTTTTGTTGAAATAATTCACTTTTCTTCATGAGATAAACTTCAATCTTTCAGTTTAAAAAAACAAAAAACAGAAACTGTGAAAGTATTTTTTTGCGTGCTTCAACAAAATTATCCAACAGCTGTGTGAGTGTGGTGTTGAAATGAATGAATCCAAATTTTTCTCATGAGACATATGTTTTTATTTTCCTTTTTTTTTGTGTGTGTGTCCTTAAGAAATAAATGACAAACTCTAAAACATGTATATTCACAATTTAAGAAATAGTGATGCCACAAATGTTACCTGCAGCTGCTGAAAAATGTTTGATTTGACTCCAAAAACATCTGTAAAATCCACCTAATATTTGTTCCCTCACATTTTGTACATTCAGTGAACTGTTAAATTATATGTTCTGCTAACTTTGCCTCTTTTAATCATTCTTTGTGATACCAGGTCATAATTTGGTAGAAAAATCCCTGTTCTGATTGAGATTTTTAGACATATTTACTCTAAATAAATACCAGAATCAGCCTTTAAAAATGGACCGTGTGTAACTTCTGTGCAGTGTTGAATATAAATCTTATCTTTTCTGGCCATGATCCAATATTTGGTGTCACAATCAGTTTGGGAAGCAGCCGGCTCACAGGCCTCTGAGTCATTAGTATCAATGATCGTTATCAGTCAGATTGTTCAGGACTTTCTGCCACTTCAGACTGTCAACAGAAACTCAGCAGGAAGGAATCAAAGAGCCGAGGCTGCTGGGTAAATAAGACTAATATGAGTAAAGTTGTCTGGCGTACATCCGTCCACTAATCGATTAGCTGTTTGGTCAATAAAATATCAGAGGATGGTGAAAAATGATGTGTTTTAAAAGGTTAGTTTGGCTGCAGCCACACACAATTATAATCCTAAACTTTAAGTATCTGAATACCTCTTGGGACTCAAATTTGAATTTTTATCCCAAAAGTTTTCACTTCTAAATCCAAATTTATTGACTTGAGAGTAAAAAAACTCAACATATTGTGCTCATTTTATATTTAACAATCCGAACTAAAATTCTGCCTCAGCAACGATCTTATTTTTTAACACTTTTTGTCTTTTTTCCTGAAGAAAAAGGACTTATTTCTGCGAGCTCTCGCTCCATCTCACGGAAAATCCCGAGTACAACCGAGCTCAGGTGAGTCGTCTCCGTCACCTCCGGGGGATGAGTCAGCAGGGCAGGTCACAGGAAGCATATCCATATTTGGATTCCACTGGCAGGAGGCGGGAGTCGCGAGGAGGGCGTGTGGGTTCCTGCCGCACACGGGCTCGCGCTCACACTGATTCGAGTCGCGCGCCCACAGTGACTGAGGAGGAGGAGGTTTTAAAGTTTCGCGAGACGAAAAAGTGAAGATTTCTGAGAGGAAGAGGAGAAAACCTGCAGTTTGACCGGTGAGTTTCTTCATTTTCAGCCTCACGAACAGAAAAGCGACGGTTTATCGGCGGATTTTACCTGTTTGACGTTAAAAAAAAGAGGAAGAAACGTTTCACGCACCGTCGACAGGTGTGTTTAAACTCAGTTCCTGTTTATAATGTCGACCTGCGGTCAAAATGAACGACGTGTCCTGAAACTTTTAAAGCGTTTGCTTTCTTTGGGAAAACGACTTTTCATGCTGTGGGCGCGTAAACAAGACGTCATTTAATCGATTCGTAGCGTTATCAGATAATTAATCAATAGTTTCAGGCCTACAGGTTGAAGTCATGGAGGGTATTTGATGAAAACTGGTCCAGAAATAATTTATTAGTTTCAGCTTTTGTTTAATAATCAATAAATCAAGTTCCTGTATTCATCTAAAGTCATTAATTTGGTTAAAATCAGGGAAAAACTCGCTGCTTCCACCTTTTCGGAATAACTTACTGTAACTAAACTTTTAACTAAATGCATTTTTCTTACTTTTATTTAATGCAAACAATTAGCTAGATGATTAATCGACTGGTTAATTGATTTCCTATAATCAATAATAGTCCATAATTTGGTTAAAATGAATTTAAAACAGCTTCTCAGGTGTTAAGAATTAGACTACTTGCTGTAAATTTTAATTTGATGCCTTTTTGATACTTTTATTCATTACAAAAAATAGCTAGCCAGGTAAACAATTGGTTTATTGATTTCCTATCATAATTTAATTGAGCTAAAATTAGCAAAAATGTGCCATTATGTACTTTTCTGTTGTGTAATGTAATTTTTTCTTTAAGAAAAATGTCCAAATTATTTGATTTCAGCTTCTTAAATGTGAATATTTTCTGGTTTCTTCACTCCTCTCTGACAGTAAACTGAATATCTTTGAGTTGTGGACAAAACAAAACATTTGAGGACGTCATCTTAGACTTTGATTTACATTTTCTGACCAAACAAATAATCAATTAGTGGAAAAATTATTGCCAGATTGATCACTATTTGAAAAATAGGTTCAGACATGTGAAAACAGTTGTTTTCATGTTTGAACCTATTTTTCAATTGACAAGAATATGATGGGATTAATATCACACCATTTTCAAACACATTAAAATATAATAATATGATGTGATATTCTTGTTTTTTTGTGAGAATCTGAATCAAACAAAAATGTTTTATTAAGTCTGTGGATGATGTTCAGGTCAGGACGTCTCTGCTGCACCACAATGTTTAATTTAAAATCATATTGTGACACATTTTTCCTTTAAAAGATGTTTGAAAATTACAGTTTGTTAATACTAATAATTTTAATAAAACTTAAATTAGAGATGAAAACAGTTAATCAGTGATCAATTAATCAGTCGTTAAGTATTTGATTGATTGTGTAAAATTTAATTGATCTACTATTAAACATGTGAATCATGAAGCTCTTTATATGTTTCAGAGGCTACACTCTTAGAAATAAGGGCTCTAAAAGGGTTCTTCCTGAAGGGCTGTGGTTCTACCCAGAACAATTTGCTTTTGAGGAACCATTTTTGGAAGAAAGGGTTCTTTGTAAGACTAAAGGGTTCCATTAAGAACCCTTTTCATCCAAAGAACCTTTTTTAGAAGAAAAAGTTCTTCAAGGATCATTGACATCTTTGAAGAATTCGTTTGTTAGGGGTTCTTTGTACCATAATATAGAACGGCTCTGAACAGAACCCCCCGGGTTCATCCTAGAGAAAACCCTTGAATATAAAAAGGTTCTCAGTAGAACTCCCCAGTTGGATTCTTGTTAGCACCCTTACAAAGATACAAAGGTTCTGGATAGAACCTCCAGAGAGGGTGGGTTTTAGATTTGAAAGGGTTCCATGTGAACTTTTATTTTTTTAAAAGTTCTAACAGGAACTATACTGGTTCTCCTCTGGGGACAAGCTGAAGAACCCTCGATGGTTCTAGTCAGGAGCTTTATTTCTGTCTGCAACATGTTAATGTGGAAATAAAACTTTTATCGGGGTCATTTGGTAAAAGTAAACTTGTTAAGATTTTGTTAATATGATTAATAGATTAATTGATCGATGAAGGAAACAGTCTGGACTTTAAATGAATTATTCAGCTGGAACTTCCAGCTGAGTTCTGTATTTTTTGTGATAATGTTTAAACGTGTTGAATCAGTTTGTTAGTTAATCTTCTCTCATTCTGATAATTTATTTATTTATTATTTTCTCTTATTGTGAATCAAACATCTTTTTGGTTTGTTGGACAGAAAGTCTGAAGACGTCAACATGAACTTTAGGAAAGTGTGACAGAGATTTTTCCTCCTTTTCTGATACTTGATAAACAAACTAAAACTGAATATTGACGAGGTAGCTGAGCAGTTTGAGTTGTTTCTGTGTTTCTGTCAGCTGCAGCTCAGTAATTGTCTCCAGTCGGTCTGTCTTGTGTTGGTGAATCAGCTCTAATTAGAGTTAAATTGAATTCTCATGGTCTTAACTTGGTTAGTGTTCGTGTCCCTGCGAGTGTGTGAGGCTGTAAACAGGAAGTGACATGACGACCAACCAGAGGACAGTTTACACAAAAACACGTCTTTAACGTCATGATGTGATTTTGACTTTAAACAACAAAATTAAAGTTTCATAAATGTGTTTATTTATTTGAGGGGAAGCCATTCAAAGCTCTTTACAGAAATAAATTAAAATAAAACGTTAAAATTACGTTTGAGGTCATAAAAACAAAAGATAAAAGCCAATAAATAGTTAAAACATCACAGAAATTACATTTAAAAGACATAAAAACAAAAGTAAACAGTGTCAGTGGTTTTTATTAAGTGTGACCTGACGGCACATTAAACTCTAACAGGGTTCAAACTACAGGAGAAAAGACAAATATTAGAAAACTGAGTTTGGGATTTTATGAATCGATCTCAGAAAGTGCAAAGAAAAATCTGTCCCGTACGACCCGACAGGCTGGATCAGCTCTGTTTGGTTTGTCGGATTTTCACAAACAGTTTTGTATAAAAAAACCCAAATAAATCTGACACTCTAGTTTCAGACTGTGATCGACATTTTCCATTAATTGATTAGTGGAAGAATTATCAAGATAAATGGGTCCAAACGTGAGAACAGGTGGAGCTCACAGACGATGAGATGTAGAAAATATGTCTGTTTTCTGTGTGTTTGGGTAAAAAAAAAGTGATAAAATGATTAAAAACTAAAGTTTAGACACGTTTTAAAGTCTTTAGAGGTAAAAAATGAGATTTCCTTCTCTAAAGTTGAATTTATTTTCAGGTTCAGAGCGTATGTGTGAGTTTTCTGAAGACATTCGATCTTTAAAATGTTTATTTTCCTGCAGAGTTTTTTAATAATCCTGTCTGACGAGTTTGAAGCAGCAGCAGCTTGTTTTTTGTTCCATGATGAACAGAAAGTGATTTTAAAACTGTGTTTGTGCAGGAACGTTTTTAACGTCACACACCAACAGTCGACACGTGTGTGTGTCTGCACACATGCACGTGTGTGTGAAATGTTGGAGGCAGCAGGAGGTATTTAACAGGAGACAGAGACCTGACTCACAGTTTAACTCTGAAACCTGCAGCAGATTAAACAAACCAGCTCCGTCTCTGTCCGCTGCTGCCTCCTTTATTCATAAATATTACGTTTATACTCAGATTGTATCAGATTACTTTAAATTATTAACATGAGATTATCAAATTATTGTTTGATGGCATCAGGTTAGGAAGTTTCCACACAGAGCTGGTCTGGTTTGACTCGGTTTGACTTGGTTTGACTCGGTTTGACTCGGCCCGTCAGCCCAGCACGGCAGGGGTTTTCATCTCCATGACAACAGAGCGACCTGCCTGAAGGTGTGTCTTTTACCTGCAGACGAGCTCGAGTCGAGCGGCTGTAAATCGGTGGATAAACCGTTCATGTACGTCTCTGGGATAAACACACTGTTTCCTTAAATTCTTCACAATAAAAGTCCGGTCCTGTTTCATCATCTAAAAGCTTTTATTATGATACATCACAAACAGGAAATGGTTTCATCAGCAGTAACTTGACACGACTCCAAACCAGCTGAAAACAAATATGAAACAGTGAAACAAAGCAGATATCTGAAAGTACAAACAGCGACACGGGAGAGAAACAACATTTCAAAATATAAAGATTCTGTTAGAAGCTACCAAAGCTTCTATGAGAGCCGAACATAAAGAAACTTTTAAAAAACGTCTTTCTCTGCGCTCTCCTGCACACACACGAGCTCAGTATCTCAACGCTCGCATGTTTGTGGGGGAGAAAGGTCACTGTCAGTGAGACGTCACCACAGCTCGCTCGGAGGAGGGTCGGGCTCGTTTTGGCCTCGCTCCAGAGTAGGTTCATCTCAGGCGCAGCTCGGCGCAGCTCAGCACGCTGAAAGTGATCATGAAAATGCAATTCAGTGCGATACCGTTTGTCTCGGGACAACCATAAGTGTTTGCTGATATCAGATTACAAAGTTACTGTTTGACAGCGTCGGATTATTCAGTTTTTTGTTACTGTTTGACTTCTCGGTGAAGGTGTTTTTATTGCTCATCACGAGTTACATATTTACAGTTTCAAAGGACACATCAGCTGATGGCGAGGACACGTTCAGGTCGTCTTCATCCTGGTTGATAATAGAAGGGCGGCGGCGCTGTTTGAGAAACCGTGTGTGTGTGTGTGTGTGTGTGTGTGTGTGTGTGTGTGTGTGTCATCCTCCATGGCTTTAACTGGAAGTGTGTGTGTGTGTGTGTGTGTGTGTGTGTCATCCTCCATGGCTTTAACTGGAAGTGTGTGTGTGTGTGGGTGTGGTTCTCTCAGGTTACTTGCAGTCAAACAGCCAAGAGTCATTCAGGAACATTCCTGTGGGTCAGAGCAGGTGTGCAGAACTCCATTAAGAATTTCTTAGATTTAGTGATGAATCATTACGATAAAAATAAGACAGCTGCTGCTGAACATGCAGCACTTTACAGAATCAGGTGACTGAGTGATGGTGTGAGGTTTGATAAAACTTGATCAGCTGAAAACATCTGGGCTGGAGTTAAAGTTAAACGAATGAAAAGTGACACAACAAAACGCCCTGAAATGTCAATGAAGTTTTGATAAGAGAAGAGAAACAACTTTTTTTTATCTTATTTTAAAAATGTGTTTGTTTGTTTGTTTTTTTCAGAATCATCCTGACCAGACTTGATCGACCAATCACCTGCCTCCTGTGTGACCTCACCGCTCCTGATACTGACAGAACTGTGCTGCTGAAGTATTGATCACCGATACTGGATTATTGATCACGCTTGAACCAGAGAGAAGCAGCTGATAAAGGAATATTTGTGAAACTTGAATCTGCTGAAACCCTCCAGAGAAGCTGATTTTTATTGATCAGCTGATACTTTACAAAGACTGTGATTGGTTGACGAATCAGGAAACTTTCCCTTATTGGTCAAAGAACCGGACGAATAATGGCAGCGTCAGAACTGATCCAGGACAGCGACGATGTGCGCCCTCACGTGGAAGCTAACGTGACCACGATGAATCCCCATACACCTCCTCCTGCGAGGGTCGCTAACGGCAACCCTGCACGCCTCGCCTCCTCGCAGTCTCCGCCCACCGACGCGCACGACGGTAAGAAGCAGGCGGACGGCGGCAAACGGAGCAACGTGTTCAAACAGAACCAGCTGATCCACTCTCTGAGCAGCCGGCTGAGGAAACACTGCGACTACGTGAAGATCAGCATGCCGGAGGAGCGCGCCAACCGCCTGCCCACCGAGTGGTGGAAGACGGGCGTGGCCTTCCTCTACGCCGTCTTCAACCTCGTCTTCACCACCGTCGTCATCACCATCGTCCACGAGAGGGTGCCGGACAAGTCGGTGAGCCCGCCGCTGCCCGACAAGTTCTTCGACTACGTGGACCGCGTGCCCTGGGCGTTCACCGTCACCGAGGTCAACGGGCTGATCCTGGTCGGACTCTGGCTCGTCCAGTGGCTCTTCCTCAAACACAAGTACGACCAGCAGTGTGTAGTTCAGGGCTCAGTGTCGTTTAAACTGCAGAAACGCTTCCTTTGATCCTGAACTTTACTGGAAGAACTGTACTCAGTTTTATAAAAATCCATTTTAACAAAAAGAAAATTACACATTATTGTAGAAATACTCACCTTTAAAAGAAGAAGCTGTGGAGCAGCTGGAGAGGCTGGATGTTCTTGTTAGCATGCAGCCATCTTTGTATTAAAATAGTATTTATTCAAAGTTTTCCACTGGTGTTGGAAAACACAGCCTCCCTCTTTTATTCCTTCAGTCACTTTCCTGAAAAGTCTGGCGTTGTGATATTTGCACATATTCAAAAACTTTGGCTAGTTGGTTTGTTTACAACTCACGGAGCTGATCGTAAACAGGCAAGAGGCCGCGTCTCGCTAACTGCGGGGGAAAAAAAAAACAGTTGACGCTTCACTAATGTTTATCATCACAGAGGTGGATTAAAAAAAACAACTTTTATTGAAATAATGTTGTTTCTGTTCAGAGCCATCGTGAGTCGTCGCTGTTTCTTCCTGATCGGGACTCTCTACATGTATCGCTGCGTCACCATGTACATCACCACGCTGCCCGTCCCTGGAAAACACATGGTCTGCGCTCCAAAGGTACAAATACACACTTTAAACACACTTTATGTACCTTATGTCACTTCATCATCAGTTAAACGTCTCGTCCGCTCGTCTCTCTGCAGCTCTACAACGACTCGACGGGTAAAATCTGGAGGATTCTGAGGCTGATCTCAGGAGGAGGTAACAACTTTAACTTATCTGTCATTTAAATACGTTAAAAGTTTGAACTAAAAGGACCAACGTGAAACGTCTAAAATGTAAATAAAAACAATGCAATGATTTACAAATGTTCAGACTGATGAACTTTATTGTTTTTTGTTCATTACTGTGGCAGCATGTGTCGCTCCTGTAATAAAGCAATAAAGTTTATCAGTTTGAACATTAATTATCTTGTCTTTGCAGCTCAAACGTTTTTGCAGATTGTTGCATTATGTTTTTATTTACATTTTACACAACATTCAGTTCAAATGTGTGTTTTTTTTTCATGAATTTACCACTTTAATCTCTGTAGAATATCTGAGTTTGTTTCTCATAAACTTGTGACTTAAATCTTAGAGAAAATTGAACTTTTTAAAAACTATATATTTGTTTTTTTTTTCTTGTAAATTTGGAGACTACTTCTGCTTTTTGTGGCATTTCTGATTTTAATAATTTTAGAGAATATTCAAGTTATTTTCTTGTAAATTTACCATTTTAATCTCAGTATGTTTGGCAGAACTGTTCTGTATTCAACTGAATATAGATCCAAAAGTTTTTACTGGTTTATTAGGTTTTACACAACGTTCCAACTTTTTTTGGAATTCGAGTTTTAAATCCTACAATCAAAAATGTACATTCAGTGGATGTAAAGATACATTTTTAGACTCAGGATGTTTTATTTCTCCAGACATGAGAACGCTTCAGAACATCAAGACCTTTATGTTGGGAAATGAAACGTACAAATAGAATAAACAAAAAGTCCCGGTTACAAAAACACTTGTATGGTTTCTCTGCAGTCATGAGAGAAAATCTAAATCCAGATCAGAACTTTTATTTTTAACTTTGTTTGTACTGAAGTCTGCCTGCAGGGGGCAGTGTATCTACATATAAAACTCAACCTCTTCCTCTCTCTCTCTCTGTGTGTGTGTGTGTGTGTGTGTGTTCAGGGTTGTCTCTGACCGGCTCTCACCTCATGTGTGGTGACTTCCTGTACAGCGGTCACACGGTCATGCTGACGCTGTCGTATCTTTTCATCAAAGAGTGTGAGTTCATTTATTTCACTGTGAACTTGTGTTACTGATTCACCAGCGTCTGACTGGTTCCAGTCACCTGATTGGTTGGTTGGTGCCTCGCTGGTTATTTAATTTTAATCTGAGCTCTAACGAGACGTTTTTTAAACGTGTGCAGACTCTCCGCGGTGGATGTGGTGGTATCACTGGTTCTGCTGGCTGCTCAGCGCCTCGGGAGTCGTCTGCATCCTCATCGCTCACGAGCACTACAGCATCGACGTGGTCATCGGATACTTCGCCACCACCAGGACCTTCTGGTGGTACCACACCATGGCCAACACACATGTAGGAGCACACACACACATGCACAAGCAGCTGTGATGCCAGCGAGCATCATGGGAAGGTAGTCATGATGTAAACAAAGCCTGCAGTTTTCTCTGATGTCTCAGATACGCTGTTATTATATCAAAATAGTTTCTGATAAATCTTTCGTGGTCTAATCGATCAGTTCTTTCACCTCCAGTAGTTTTTTATTTATTTAGTGTTTGTTTCTGCTCAGGTGCTGCGTGAAGCTCCCAGC
The DNA here is from genome assembly GCA_027495735.1 of Lutjanus campechanus. NCBI lineage: Eukaryota > Metazoa > Chordata > Actinopteri > Lutjaniformes > Lutjanidae > Lutjanus > Lutjanus campechanus. The sequence continues at coordinate 14,384 of JAJHUR010136780.1, forward strand.
AACTTCCTGTCGAGGACGTGGTGGAACCCCATCTTCAAGTTCCTGGAGAAGAACGTTCAGACGACGGTTCCCGTCACGTTCTCGTGGCCGGTGGCGCTGCCGTCGTCCTGCAGGCAGCGGTACAGGATGGTGGAGGGGGGGCGGGACGAGTGACGACTCCTGAATGAAGGGACATTAGTTTATTTATTAGAAGCAACATTTCCAGCTTCTCTCCAGCACACCGAGGAAGACGAGACGCTGAGAGGACGAAGAAGAGATTTATTATGTTTATGTGATCGTGATCAGCTGATCGTCCTGCTGAAACCGACCTGCTCAGACTCACGTGGATCAATGAAAACAGAACGTCCAACACTGACTGTCAACTGAGACGTCAAATTATGTAAAATTAAGCCACAAGTCTTAAGAAAATTAGTTTTAAATCTTTTGTGTCTTTGGTAAACATCACATCTTGATCCATGCATGTCAGCTGTCGTAACAAATGTCTTCGTCCAGATCTAATTTAAGGTTTAAATAAGTTTCAGAGGCCATAAAAGTTTCCAGAAGTGCCAGTAAATCCAACCTATGGTCCTATAAACTCTTCAAACTCTTAAAATTCAAACCACCTGTGTGAATCTGGAGTTAAAGAGTTCATCTGGTGGAAAACACCAGAATATCTTCAAGGAGAACTTTACATCTTCCAACAAGAACTAAACAGGACGTGACGTTATTCTGGTTTACTGTTTTTGCTGCTGCAGCGTGTTCTGCAGGATAATCTGAAACACGCTAACACGAAGACTTTGTTAGACTGGAGAGTTTATTTATAGGATGGACGTTTGGAATGAAGAACAACGGAACATGAGCCGTTATCTTCATTGTTTTCTCATCCGCTGATTCAGGCCGGCTGTCGTGAAATTTATTTGATACTGCTGCCAAAAGAATGAACCTTAACCTCGGCGCCAATACCAAAATAAATGCTACTTTTTCGGCCCCACCCTAGAACGACGTAGGCCAGTTTTTCAACAGGGAATACAGTACTGAGGTGGCTCACAGAGTTTCCTAATGGACAGATGAATTAGTTAACCACTAACTGTAGTTAGTTAGCTAGGTTAGTTGTGCAGCTAGCTGACTCAGCTAACAGCAGTACAGTTAGCAGCAAGTCCATAAACTACTGATTTCTACTCAAAACTGATGGAAATATGTGCTGCAAGACAGAACCGAGGTTCCAACAATCTTCAGGAGAACTGATTTAAAACCAGAGCTTGGTGGAAAAAGATTACCTGTGCACCTGGACCGAACACAGCCTCCCTGACCGAGAGAGAATACAGAACCAAGGTGATTTAGAATTTCTTCATGTACCAATAGCTTTACTTGTTGCTAACATACTTAACCACTAACAGTTGTACAGTCAGATAGTTAGTCCAGTTAGCCATGCAGCTAGCAAACTCAGCTAATGTCGCTACAGTTAGCAGCAGGTAAATTCTGTAAACCACTTTGGTACCGTATTCCCTGTCCGTCTCAGGTCTGTGTTCGGTCACAGTCCAGATATACTCACTTGGAGGATGCTGAGCCCGTTTCCATTGCCTGCTAACAGCAGCCACAGTTAGCAATAGTAAGTAGTTAGCTACTTGAGCAACAAATAACGCAGTCTGTTGGTCAGCAAATTTTGTAAAACACACTCCACTCCAGCATCATAAAAAAGAAAGTTAGCTAGCTAACTGTGGTGAGTAATGCCAACAAAGCTAAGCAAATGTACGACCTCCAAACAAAGAAAAATGATGATTGTAAACTAGCCAGAGATTAAGGACAAAAGCTACATTGTTAGCAGCTTAGCATTCTCAGTGCCTCCTTCCCTTAAGTCTTTACTGGTATGAGAGTGATGGCATGTGGCACTGAACTTCCTTCAGTTAGCCAAACGCTACCTTACATAAAAGCATAAACAGATGTTTTGATGAGTAACGACAGAAGTTCCATGAAGGTACCACCAAGAAAGAACAAATAAGACTTGATATTTAAATATTGAGCTCATTAATTCTGACTGTGTGGTCTGTAAGATAGCCAGCTAGTAGCTAGCTAACTTCTCGTGTAGGTGCTAACTTAAGTTGTGTCCTGGGTGTGAGACGACGTATATTTAATGTGTTTTTGTAAATGTTTGTCTGTCCTTGATTATTGTTGTTTAAGTTACATTTTTAAGTCTAAAGTATTGAGACTCTCCGTGGTCCGTTTTTGTTTTGTTTTTTTACTGTTATTTTCTTAATTTTATTACATTCTTTATTTTAAAATGAAAAAGTGACACAACTGCCTGTAAACTTCACATTCCACCAGAGCTTCATGAAACTGCTGCTGATTTAAAGTCACGTTATTGAGATTATCGTTCGATAAAACTCCAGGTACTTTTGTAAAAAGTGTTACTGACGTTCCATCAGAGTTCATCATATCTGGTTAAAACTGACGTGACAAAATGTCACAATCAGATGTTTGCTTTCATAATAAAACATTTATTTTCAGTCAAGAACTGTTGTTGATTATTATTAAATGTAAAGCAAACACATTGGTGGTTTTTAGCAAAGCTAACAGTGTAAAAGAACTGTAAAACTGTAAAAACTTTGATCCCCTGACTTTTCATGTAGCGCCATCTCAAGGTCAATATGTTAAATTCATCCAAGACTTTATTACCTACTAAACCTTCACCTCTACTGAGTTAATTGCTAACTAGCAATTATTAGCATGCTAACACACTAAAGTAACCTGGTGAACATGTCAACAGTATACCTGCAAAACATCAACATGCTAGCATTGAAATGATGAACAAGTTAGCATGCTAGTATTAGCATTTAGCTCATTACAGCATCACAGAGCTGCTGTAGACGAACTATAGACGAAAGCTCTGATATGATGTGAATGCTAATCGTGTTGCTTGTATTTTAGACTTTAATTTCCCAAAGTTTCCAGAGAGATTAAACTTCCATAATCCATGCTAATTTTTTATGTCCTTCTGACGCAGATGAAAGCACAGATTTGAGTTGAACAATCCACCATTTTGGACAAAACCTCAAACTTTATCCAATCAGCAAATGAGCACAGAAACCAGCACAACATCACACAGAAATATACGATTTATTGAGCGACAAACGTTTTCTACGTCTCTCAAAACAGTTTCTATTTAGATTAAATAAAACGTGGAGGAAAAATGATAATTTAACATAAAACCAGTTTATTCAATGAGGAAAATAAAGTCAACAAAACAAAAAAAGAACAACAGACTCATCAGCAGGAACTTTATGACATTTTACTGGACAAAGACAGTAAGTGTGTCACATGTTGTGTCTTCAGGGTCTCATCCAGCACTCAGAGTCCAACTGCAGGAAAAAACAACAGATTATTTTATTCTCAGTCTCAGCTACACTAACAGAAGAGGTGCATGATGGGAAGGCAAGTGTGATAAATATAATCATATCAGCAGACTTTTATTTTGTTATTTAAGCCGACCTGGAGCAGCTTCCTGTGAGCTGCTGGCTCCGCCTCCTCTTCCTTTTACCCTTTAAAAAAACAGAAGAAGAAGAAGCTGAAACCCTCTGAAACACAGAGTATACATATGTTAGAAGTACAGTACGTACGTAGTTGTCCCTGGCGGACCAGCCGGGGTAAAGCTGCATGTGCAACAGTCTCTCTTTGTGAGCCAGTTCGTAGTATTTGGACTGTTCGGAGTGAGACAGAGCGTGCCACTGAGACAGAGACAGACAGAGACAACATGTCACAAACTGAACTGAACCTGTATCACCTGAACTAAAACACAACAGCGTTCAGTCTCACCCTGCGTCCCAGGATGCAGTTGATGGCGGCGCTCTCTCTCTCCCGTCCCTCCTGCAGGACTTTGTGTCTCATCTCCTTCATGTAGAGCATGAAGGCGTTCAGAGGCTTCTTCACCTGCTGCCTGCTGCTGAGAGACAGAGACAGAGACACGCAGAGACATACAGGTGGTCTGTAAAATAGCAAGCTAGCCAGCATCTTGAGCTAAACTGCTTGCATCTTAACGTTGCAGGTGCTAACTTCAATGGGGTCCTGATCAGTGTGAGAGTTGAAATACAGAATATGGAGACACACATGGACAGAGAGGACAGACAGCTCCATGACGCACTGCTACTGCTACTACAGTACGACTTCAGGAAGTACTTTTAACCGTGTAGTCAACTCTGCAGGAGGAATGGTAGTAACTGAGACTTCCTAAGTCCCGCCCCTTTTTTTGCTCTGTGCTCCAATAACAGTTAATCACAGTTGGTACCTCGGTCAACTTTGTCCTCTTATTGTAAAAGCTTAAGTTAGCTAATGTTAGCCACTCTCGCCAGCTAATGATTGATGAACTGTATATTATCAAGCTAATTAGCTAGCGTTAGCTAGTGTGATTGATGCAGATTAGCTTGCTAGTTAGCCAGCGTTTTGCTTACATTGGCTAACGTAAGATGTGAACGTGCGTCACTTTTACATCCTCGATCCACCACAGACGAGTCGAGCACAGAGCAGATCTGAAGACGAGGCTCAACTTTTACTGGAGCGCAGAGAGAAAAGGGGCGGGACTTATGAAGGGTCAGCTGTATTTTGTTGTAGAAGTATTAGGAGTTGTAGTTGTCACAATCTCACCTGTTGGAAGTGTTGCCATAGTAACATGGGTGTGTCATGGAGTGGGCGTGTTCCTGTTGGGCAGCGTCGGGCGCGGTGATTGGCCGGCTGTACGGGGAGGAGGAAGGGAAGTGTTTGTCGCTGTAGAGGAGGAGAGGGACGAGAGGATGGACGGACGACTGCAGACAGACGGAGAGAAAAAAAAAAGGTAATGTTAACAAACCTACTTTTAAATGAACAGTACATCACTTCTACCACCAGGGGTCCCTCTCACATTATTACTGTTGTTTCCATCCACCACCACCAGGAATGGCGGAACCTGCCACTAACTACGAAAACTACTATACATAGTAAACTTATAAACTCTTAAAGATTAAAACTTTAAAATATCTTCTTCTTCTTCACTGCTTTTGTTGGCACATTACTGCCACCAACTGTTGATCAGAGGAATAACATGGAACCAATACAAAGAAAACATGCTTGTAAAAACATTTAAAACTCTGCTCTACAGCGCTTCTAGTGGTCAGAAACTCCAGAGGACACCTTTAAAGACGTGACACTGAGGACGACCACGTACACAATCTGAAACTTTGTTATAATAACAAGAAGTCGTAGTCGTGTGGGCGGCGTCAGAACTACAAGTTGATTCTAACAGAACGAGACGACAGCTGGTAGATTTTTATCTGTTTCTTTTTCTCTCTCAGATGTTTTCAACAGACTGACAACACACACACACACACACACGGCCTGGGGTTGTTGCTCCCACACACTCTCTCTCTCTCTGGGTTACATTTAACACTGATTGTGTTCGAAGTGGAACATATTGGCTTGAAGGGAGAGTTTGACACCACACACACACACACACACACACACAGACACACACACACACTTACAGCAGCAGCAGTCTGAGTGTGTGACGTGTTGTTTCGCCCCCTGCTGGTCAGATCCAGGTACTGCTGCTGAGGTGGACACCAGTCGAACACCTGAGTTTTACCTGAAAACACAAAGTGTTTTTATATTTATGTGTATGTGATGTTATGAGGAGATTTATATTTTATTATTTTTGTTTGTGTCTCACCACAGGTCAGGTTCTGATCGAGTCCAGTTTCCTGAAACAAGATCAATAATTTGATTAATTCACTCTGTTACACACAAATCAATCAATTGGAAGACTAACTAGAATTATGGTGCAAACTTAATTAATAATAAGTCATATTAGTAATATTCATGATCATGTAATTTTTAGAAATGTATATTTTGTACAGAAGCTGCTCTATAAAATAAAAACAGGAGATAATTTAAACAACAATTAAAATACATTTTAAAAACGAAAGACGTCAATAAAACAATCAGAAAAATAATTAGTGAGTTTACAGAAATAATAAGTTAAATTCATTCAACATAATTACAGACTGAAAATTAATTTAAATATCAAGTTAAATGTATATAAGATTCAAATTTGTTTAAAAATTTAATGAAGAATCCAAACATATAAATACAAACATACCTCTCTGCTGGACATCTGCTCCATCTGATGATCTGAGTCCATTAACACTAATTTATTTATTTATTTTATATATAAATTATTATTATTATTATTTAAAGTTAAAGATGAGACGAGTGGAGGACACAGAGCTGAGCTGAGTGTCAGACTGGTGGATTAAAATCACGTCTGTGATGTTTAAAACATCCCCCAACACACACACACACACACACACACACACACACACACACACACACACACACACTCGCTGCCTCAGGCTGCTGCTCAGATTCTTGTTTTATTCTCAGTTGTCAGCGTCCAATCAGAGAACCACAAAGAACCGACGTCACGTCACTGAAGTTCAGCTGGAAAAAAAGACAACAAACATTATTTTGTACAAAAACTACAAAAAAATAAAAAAATAAAAAAATGCAGGTTTAAAATTACAAACAGAGACGTGACAACTTTATTCAACATCTGAAGTTACAAAGAACAAAGAACAAAGAACAGAGAACAGAGAACTGTGAATCGAGGTTCTGCTGTTAAAATAATTTCATGTTTGGTGAAAAGTGCATCATGACTTGTTGAGGACTTGAAACTCAAAGTTTAGGACTCGGAACTTAGGCTACTTATGACTTGAAAAACAAAGACTTGGTCCTGGCCAGCATCTGTAGACAGAAAGACGAGCTCAGATGTGGACACAATTCAAACATTCAACATTAAAGAAAAGAAGCAAAAACTTTTAAGTTAAAATGAAAAAACAAATTTTATTCAAACAGAACAATGCTGCACGCAGATTTATTATTTAATAAACGATTTTTAAAGGTTTTTTTTAATGTTTATATTATTTATAACGATAAATATCATTTTATTGTGTTATTATTGCACTTTGATGTTTTCTTATTATTACATCTGTTCTAAATAAAGTCTCATGTTGTTGTGGACAGACTCTGGTCGATGTGGGAGAAATTTTTATTTGTTTGTGATTTAATGAAAGATTCAGATGTTCTACATTTTGATATAAAACATGAAGAATGTGACAAAAGCAGCTTAATATTTCTGTGAATTCTCTGTGATTGGAACATTTCTGACAGCTGTGCGAGAACATCCAGAGGAAAACTGCCCTCCGACCCACAAACCAAACCTGAGGGAAGAAGAAGAAGAGAAACAGAGGATGGAGGGAGAGCAGAGGAGGTCAAAGGTCACACAGCAGAGAGGACATGAAGACTGGAGGAAGATGGAGACAAGTGGGAGTCAGACACAGTTTATCACCGACTGTTTCTGTGCAGACATGTTGTTCAGAACAAATTCAAATTACATCCACCTTCATTAAATTAGTGTGGAGACAAAAATCTGAAAATACTACAACAACTACTACTGCTAATAATGATAATAATAATAAAATAATGCTAATAATAAAGATTAGAATAATAGTGACAATAATTTGAAATTCATGATAACTCCCACTTTGATTTTGTTTCTGGTCGGACAGTATTTGTAGCAGCACCAAACCCCGGAACAACACCGTCCGCACAAATCGGTGCAAATGTGCAAAAGTTATTGTGCATAAAATCAGCAGATCGAGATGTTTTACTGGATGAGGAGGAACCGCGGCGGCTCGGAGACTCTGGACAGTCTCAGTAACATGTCCAAGGCGGAGATCCTGAGAGGAATCGTCACCGAGAAACTGACCACCGCCGCGCAGGAGATCTTAGCGGTGGTGGAGAGAACCGTAGCCGGGTACGAGGAGGAGGCGTCGGGCTTCAGACGGGAGATCGCCCGGCAGAGGAGGCAGCTGGAGGTCCTGCTGCAGCCGCAGGTCAAACTGGAGAGAAAAGGTCCGTGAGTCAGAGAGGAACCAAGAAAACCGTTACATCCACTCACACGCGCTCTGTTCCATGAAACAAAACTCCATTTAAAAAACCGCGAATTTAAAGTTTGTTTGCTCGCTGACAAAACTACAAACTTCAGAGGACAATAACTAAACATTTAAACAACATGTTATGGTGTGACCTGCAATTCGGCTCATAAATAATTAAATTAATGTGTCATGTGCCATTAGTCTGCTAATATGGGGCATTAATCCTATTTGCCTTTTAAGTAGGGTTGCAATTTTTGTGTATTTTCCTTAACTGATAGTTAATCAATAATCAGTCAGTTTTTAATGATTATTAAAACACAAAAGTCCTTCAGACCAAACCAGACTGAGAAAGCCTGTGAGCTCCAGAGAAATTGTGCATGATTTTAATTTATTCATCTGATTTTCTTTAAAAACACGAAGCTGTGAACACAGATGTGGAGGAGCATGAGGTGGTTGTTCTGAGTGAGGAAGAGGAGGAGGAGGAAGAGGAGGAGGAGCAGCAGCTCACACAGCAGACAGGTGAATCTTCACACTTTTATGAAATATTCAAATTTATCCACAAAAATAGAACATTTTCTCCTTTAATCAGTGATTGGTTGGTTTGAAAAATTACAATTATTACAGTAATTCAAAGAAAAAACATCAAATCTGAAACTATAAAATGATTTTGTGTGAAAAATGTCTCAATAATTAACTGATTTTACTTTAATTTGTAATCAAACATCATATTTATTATAAACCCTTCACGTGTTGCTGCGTGTGAACACCTGCGTCCAGGTGTGGACGACACCGGGAGCCTCGGCCTCCTGTGGTACGATGACTTTGATGATGAAGACGATGAAGAGCAGCAGCTGTCGGTGCGACCGGCCGCCAGCTCCAGACAGAAACGAGAAGATCTGAAGGATCCAGATTATCGAATAACTTCGAGGTAACAAAATCTCACCAACACGTTTTATTTTTTAAAAAGTTCACTTTAATGTTCCAGCGTCCACATACTTTTGGCCGTGGAGTCAGAAGTTATTAACCTGTGAACACTCGTCATCCTGAAGGTCAGTTTCTCCCAGAGTTCAGTCTGAAAAGAGGAGACCCGGCAGACCTCGAACCACTGACACACAGAACCACCTGGACCTGATGATCCGAGTCCTGGAGGACTCGCAGACCTACGTTCTCTCCAAAAGAGGTACGTTCATGTTCTCAGAGTCCGTACAGCAGCTTACAGAGGTGGAACATATATAAAGGTTCATATTTTTCCTTTAGAATAAAGTTGAAAATCAAACATAAGGTCCACATGTTGAAGATGATGTTGAAATGTTAATATTAAAGTAAAAATGTCAGAAATAAAGTTGAAATGTGGAAAGTAAAGTTGAAGTGTCGATAACAGCGGGAATGAAGTCAAAATGTTGAGAATAATTCTGAGAAAGAAGTTGAAATGTGTAAAAATTAATTAATTCAGTTAAATTTAAAGTTAAAGTTGAGAAGCTGAACGTTGGTGATGAACTTTGTTCTGTTTCAGTCTTTCAGAAATGTCCCGTGCAGCTGGTCAGGTGTCCTCGCGGCCTGCAGGAGGCCGACTTCCTGGACCTGCTGAGGTCCACCTTCCCTCAGCTCGCCGCTCAGACGCCGTTCGAGGTTTTCACGACCGACAGAACGAAGCGGCTTCAGCCTCTGCGGGTGAAGAGTCTGACGCCAGAGGAGATCTATAAAACCACGGGGCCGTCGGCGCTCTACATCCGCCTGAAGGTACGTCACGACGCCGGGGCATCTTGAGATCAACAGGGTAATATTCTCACCAGGTGGGGCAGTTTTTATTTCTGTCTTCTCAGCAGAATCGTGTCCTCAGTGTCGTCCATTTTGTTTCTGATTGTAACGGGGCAGTTTTGGTTTTAGATCGGGTCGGGGCAGAATCTCTGTGTGTTTTTTGGTGATTTTTTAACAAATGTGTTTCAGAGCGGACAGGACGAAGATCTTCATCCTCAACAGACACCAGACGAGTGTAGCTCCGCCTCCACGTCAGCTGATCAAACCGTCACCAGGTAACAAAAACAAACCTACCTACTTTTCTTTTCTTATTTTCTCACGAAAAAAAAGAAACTTCTACTGACTTCATGTTATAAAGTTCACAGGAACTCAAAGAATCATAATAACATGATACAAAATGATATTTATCACAATATTAAAACACAAAAACGGCAGCTTGAAAAACTATTAAATAATAAATCTAAATAAATAAAACTTTTTTTAGATCCTGAGTTCATCGTAGACGAGATTATTCACCTTCATGTTTCACGTCATATTTTTGTTTGTTAAATAATAACCAGAGACGACGTGTGCGTATATCAGAGATAACGTACAGTCAGCAGGTCATTATTGTGAAATAAATCGACCCTCTGACTGTACGTTATCCTGCTCATTACACTGTTACTTAACAAAAAATTAATAATTTGACACAAAATATTAATTTTAAAATGATTTTATTGATTTAAAAATGATTTTATTGTTCTTCCAGAGTCTATGATCAGAACTGTTTCCATAACAACGTTCTGTTGTACAGAAATTACAGACTTTAGAGCGCTGGAAGTGACCAATCAGAATCAAGTATTAAACATATATGTATGTATGTATGTATGTATATATATATATATATATGTATATATATGTGTGTATATGTCTGTATTATCATTTTATTCTACACAAGGACTTGTACCTACCGCTGCAATGTTTTTCTTTTGCAGTTATAGATTCATTCAAACATTCGTTGCCAAAAACAGATCATAAGAATATTTTCTATTTTATTAAAGAAGCAAAGCAGCATCAAGTCAAAAGGAAAAACTAATTTTATACAAACAAAAATGCTGCAAACATCAGATTTGTTATTTAATAAAAGACAAGTCGTCATTTTTCCTTGTTTAAAAATATCGAATCATGAAATTTTTCATCACATTTTTAGTTTTTGTATCGTTACATCGTTAATAAGAACTAACGCTGCAGATTTAATTTCAGTATTTTATAAATCATAACATGTTTGATATTCAAATCACAGAAACCAGATTAAACTGCAGGTTTGTAAAAAAGGAAAAACGTTTAATAAAACAGTTTAATAACGAAGTTCTGCAGAGAAGAACTGATCCAAAAATCTTCTTCAGATGAAAGAAAACATGTTTAAGTATTTTAATATAAAACTGATTATTCTCATTAATCAATCAATCATCAATACGACCACATGGTGCCGTCCTCATAACGTTCCTAACAGGTGATCTCGTGTCCGTCCTCTCTCAGGTTGTCGTCTCCCAGAGACCCGTCTGAGCGGCGGCGGCGGGGTCGACCTCGGCTCGGTGAAGAACCCACCCACCACCTCATCCGAGTCTGCATGCTGGAGGACTCGCAGTCAGACGTTCTCTCAAAGAAAGGTGAATAAACCAGACGTTCTCGGTTCTGAGTGGAACTTAAAGGTGTCTGACGGAGGTTTTTTTTAAAAACCGTCTCTGCGTCAGTGTCGTCCATTCAGACCCTGAGGTGTCCTCGCGGCCTGCAGGAGGCCGACTTCCTGGACCTGCTCAGGTCCACCTTCCCTCAGCTGGCGGCGAGCGACAGGTCGTTTGACGTGTTCAAGTCCGACCGGAGCCGGAGGCTGCAGCAGATCAACGTGAGGAACCTGACCCCAGATCAGATCTACAGGAGCATCAAGTCCACCGGCATCGAGAAGACGCTCATCTACCTCCGACTGAAGGTTCAACCTGCAGGTTTACTCGCTCTGATGACTCACATCAGGTCTTTTTCTTTAATTAAACTTCATTTATTAAACACTCTTACAGACCGGAGAGGAGGAGCAGCAGAAGGAGGAGCAGCAGTTTGAACAGAAACACGATGATCCTTCGTCCACGACGACTGTGGTGATAAAAAGTGACGAAGCTGGACTCAGTTCAAGGTGAGAAAAATAATCCTGTTTTTACAAAAAAACACACAGCTCAGAAACTGAACTCAAACTTTAGACAAACAGAGAAAAAATAAACTTTAAATTCAAAATAAAATGTGACATTTAGAAACTCTGACGTTTTAACATTCTGGTGGACAAACAGACAAACGGACAGTTTTTAAAACTTTAAAACTTTCAGCTGATGTAAACTCTGATATGATGTTTATCATCTCTGTACATTTACTTATTTATGGTTTTAAATTCTGTCATAATAGGATTATTACTTTTTTAAATTTATTGAATTAAACCATGTTACAAAATTAAAAAACTGAATCATTCCAACAAAAAAAGTAATCCGACCAAATCTGTTATTATCAAAAGTACAAATTTGACCATATTCATGTTCTTTAAAAAAAAAGAAAGTACCATAGTAATACCATGTTAGTGTTTTTACAAAATATTATATATATTAAACACATTTTATTTTAAAAGATATTGAATTTTAACATATTAGTGTTATTTTAAAAAAAAAATTGAATTACTTAAAAAAAAAAAATACAATCAGAATCTTAACGTTCGTCTTCTTTCTTTACGTGAACATCAGTGATCTTTAAAAAATGACTTAGTTTTATTATGAAAATATTCAATTTTACCGTATTTGTGTTTATAAAAAAATAACCAAATTATCATGATGATGATCGTTGTGTGATAACGTATAACGTGATATGTTATGATCCATTATGAGTCATCGTACTGAGTATTAATGTTATTATAAAATAATGAATAAATTATTGAAATCTACTGTATAAGTGCTCTTAAAATAAATAAATTAATTAATTAAAAAATCATATTAGAATTTTAAAAAATATATTGAATTCTACCATATTGGTGTCATTAAAAATAAATATTGATTTTGATGATTGGAACTTATTTTTATATCTGAAAATGATAATAAAGGTTGTGTGAACCTGTGACACAGTTATCGTACCGTGAACATCAGTGTTTTTATTTAAAAAAAAAAAAAAAAAATTT
>JAJHUR010136781.1:0-25292 GCA_027495735.1 Lutjanus campechanus
TCCTCGTGTGTTTGCCGCCGCCCGCCCTGGTGTTTTACGTGCAGCACATCGATACAGACATCAGCCGGTGCAGTCGAGGGGAGATCCTACACAGCCCGGGCTCCCTGATGGGAACAGAAACCGACGAGGATCTTGAAGCCTCGGGCGGTCGATAATTGCCCTCCAATTGAATTAAGCTGTGAATGAAGGGGGTAGATAGAGATCTCACCTCCCACTGAGCGGAGCGGGATTGAACTGCGGCAGTTTTACTGTACATAGATAACAGCCGGCTTCACCAATTAGAGCCTCGCAGTCTCGAGCGTCTTAAGTGTGTGTCTCCAAAGAATGTTTGATATCGGAGGCTGAGGGCTCAACTTACAGAACGGCAGATAAGACGCTTAATTCAGATCGCCGTCACGTCTTTCATGATAGCTTTCATGGTCCGAAGAGAGGAGGGGAGAAGAAAGAGTCTAGATGATGGTTAAACGTGATGAGAGCTGACTGTACAGTAAAATCCATACACGTCTCCCTGCTTTTCCTCCATGTTACTGACATCCTCTCTTCTTTTTCTCTCTTTAGGACCTTGAAGCTATTTCAGCTCCTTCTTCATTCTTTCTTTCTATGCTTCAACTTTACTCACAGGCTCTGTGGCAGTGCTGAATCACATGGCCCTTTAATGGTACAGGATGGTACAGGATGTACTTTAAAAAATATATACTGTCATGAAAGTCTTGTCATGTCATAAAACCAAACCACAAGATAGAAGCTGTGTAAACCGTTACTGTGAAGGAAGTATTCACATTACTTAAGTCAAAGTGCAAATACCAGTAAGCATTTAAAACTTACTTAAACATTTCCCCATTAATATGCAAATGTTTTAATATCCAAATGTTTCTAAATGTGTTCAGACCATTAAAATATGTAATTCTATTAAAGAGGACCTATTGTACTCATTTTTCAGGCCCTTGTATTGAGTCTTGGACTCCTATAGAGCAGCTACACACGATTACCCACACACAAAGCTTTGTAGATCTTCAGGACGCTGTGCCTCTCTCTGCACCTCCTCCTTGTATTTCGTGCATCCCGCGAAAACGGTCTGTATAATTTACTCCACCCCCCAGCCCTCCTCCATGTACGCCTCCCGCCGAGCCCACTCTGCTGTGATTGGTCACATTCCCGAGGACTTCCGAAGGGCTGCTGAGCGATGCCGAGTCCCACCTCCTCATTTAGCCGGTGCAAAAGTAAACAGCGAACTTTACTAAGAATTTCTCCTTTGAAAATGTCATTACCTGCTTACCTGTGCGGAGTAAGGATGGATCTCGTTTTTGGCTAATCCAGCTTCGTACTGGCCCATGTTGACAAAACAGTCACGTGTGAAGTGCCGTAGACAGACAAACACGGAGGTATTTTTCTTTTGCTGGCTGGGAAAAAGCAACTCTATCCACTTCTGCCTGCCACTTGCCTCTTTAGGAAAGCTAAACAAAGTTAACTTTCCCTCACACCAGAACAAACATTTTCTGGGAGCCATTGCTCAACGTGCTAACACTGTGAAATCGTTGTAGACAGCAGAGCAGCGCACAGCGAAGCAGAGCGGGGGAGAGGGCAGGCCTAGAGCATATGCCGGGGCATTCTCATATAAGTAAGTCTGGCACACATTCACGTCAATGCAACCTCATTGTTTAAAAAAAGACTGTAAAACACAGCGTGCAGAACCATCCAAAATGGCTTGCAGGACTCACTTCCAAATGCACAAACCTCATTATTTGATGCGTTGGCATCGTTTAACACGAATATCCAACGTTGTAACAACATTTATAGTCAGAAAAGAGGAAAAAGCACAATAGTTCCTCTTTAAAGGTCATGGTGCGTCTATTTGGTCACCTGTCGCTATAACTTCAGGGGAAATATGGGATGTGTTGGATGCATCAGAAAGTGAAGAAGTGGACATGACTGAATGTAACATGAATAAAACTTTTTCTTTTTGCCAGTTAATCTTGAATAACTGCTGCACCGATCAGTCTAATTTCTTTTGTGCACCTTCACGACTGTATGCTGAAGGACATCTGTGATTCTGAATGTTTTTGAAAAACCTTGAAACCCCCCCCTTTTTTTAAATGGCTCCAAACAATCACTTGGACTCAAGGATGAATCATTTGATTTTAGTGGTCAAAGGTCAAAGGTCACACTGAGCTCATTAAACACGTCTTTGGCCATAACTCAAGAATTCAAACGCTAAATGTGACAAAATTACACAGAAATATATAACGGGATAAAACGATGAAGGGATGATGTTTTTTTTTAACCGAAAGGTCAAAGGTCATCCTCACTTTGACATCATAATATTCAGTTCTCTATCAGTCCTCCTCTGTACAAATAGTCTCCAAGTGAAGATGAAGCGGACATGTATAGTGATGACTTCCATTTTCTGTCAAGTTTGAATTAAGTGTTTTACTATTTCAGCTAATTCCGTGCTGAAGGAAGTATAATAACAGTCAAAATACTCATTTTTTATTATCATTATTATTATTAGTAGCAGTATTATTATTAGAATTCTGATTATTATTATCTAAACTCTGTTTCTTCTCTTGTATTTGTTTCCTTCTTGTGTTCTGTGTTTCCTCTGTGTTTGCCATAAAGCACTTTAGATCAGCTGTGTTGTGTGTAAAGTGTTTTATAAATGTAATGTTTGTATTTTAAGCAAGTATTAGTTGAATGAAAGAGATGACAGAAAGTGCATGTTTGTATTTTTCAGTTTAATAAGAAAAACAGGTGTGGGGATATCTTCTGTTTTTTAACTTTCTGAGCTTGTGCAACTTTGCAAACTCACACACATCTCCCGCGATGATGGTGGTCACTTGGAAAATTAACATGCGGCCCAACTCTAATGGATTGTAAAATATAAGTGAAGAGGATGGACGCTAGAGTTGGGCGACCATCGTCAGCCCATCAGTTTGTGACTGGCAATGTCCAGTAAACAAAATGAACTCATAAAGTGTCAAAAAATTAAATATTCTCATATTTATTCTGTCTTTTAAACGAAGAAATACAACCGTACCCGTTCTGAATTCAAGTTTCTCTCTCAGGTTTCTTAAGACGAGCTTAATTGGCTCATTAACTCCTCAGAAAACACGCTTCACTCAAGCTTGACCGAAAAACTTGTAAAACTTGTAAAACTCATCAAAACCATATTTGTTAGTCTGTCCAATTATTGATTCACCGCATGAAAAGCGTGTAAAGAGTCTGACTCTGCAGGCTGTTTTCCTCTCACTCTTCACCCTGCTCAGTGCACTCATGGTCAGGCTGAGTGGGCGTGTCCTGTCTGTACTGTACTGTCACTCTGCAGATCATTACATTGGCTAAATAAAATGACACATACCGCCTGAAAAATCTGCCAAAGAAAAAAAAAAGCAATGGATTCAGTCCATCGTCGTTAGACAATATATTCATTCAATCGCCCAACCCCAATGGATGCAGGATGATGAGCACCTTCAAGAATCGCCAGATCGGTCGGATCTGAGCCACTCAACCTCCTGTCACCATGGAGATCATGAAACAGGTGGAGTATCCCTGTAATGTGCACATGTAAACATCTTATCCTAATTCTGAGAAACCTGAATAATGCTCTTGAAAACCTACTATTATTATTATCATACTGTACATGCAGGGATACTGAGGAAACATGAAAAATAAAAAAGATATTTAAGATGTTTAAAAATCTGTTTCAAACAAGCCATGGACCATTGATTTGTCAGATATGGTGACATATGAAACCTGTCAGTATTTGACAGTTTTGACTTACACACACACACTGCCCATCACACATTAATTGATGCCTGCAGCGCACACTGGACATGCCGTAGAGATATAAGAAGTCATCTGTGTCTGGGGAGAGTGTGTAATGTTACTGCTGCAGCTCTGGAGCATAAATAGGACAGTACGTGTTGTCCTGCGTTACATATCGTATACAGCACATGCAACACCTGTGAGAGATCGTGATGGACGGATATTTTACACTGACCCGTCACTCCGTCATCATTCAACAAATGTGTTTCCATCACTAATTGTTTCATAATAAGCATGTAAAGACATTGGATGAATTAGTTATAATGTGCTCTTTCCAGTCAGCGGTTTCTAATTTGATGCGTCCCAGTGTGCATAAAAATACTGAGACAGAAACACAGCTGCTGTCACATCTGCGAATGTTTGGCAGCTGCACAATTCAATATGTATGACGGGAGAAAAGGCTCTGACAGTATTAATTAAAATGTCAGCTGTGGTCATGTGGGTGGCCGGCGCTGTTGTTGTGTTAGAAGGAGTGCAGTGTGTGTGTGTGTGTGTGTGTGTGTGTGCGTGTGTGTGTGACTCAGTGTGCTTTTTAAATTTTTTTATTTCATCCCGGCCTTGTTGTGAGATGTTCTATTAAAGCACATCAAAAGTCAATGTCCTCTTTCCTTGTTGGCGCTTATCTCCCTCCCTCCTCATCCTCCTCTCCTCACCTTCATCTCTCTTATTCCTCTCCTCATCCTCCCCTCATTTTTCCCATGCTCTTATTCTCTCCATCACTCCCTTATCTGTCCTCATCCTCCTCACTCTCCTCCCTCTTCCTCCCTCTCGTCTGCCGAGCTAAACTAAAGCGTGGAAAAGGTTTTACTGCTGTCTCGGTGCATCTTTAATGCAAGTCATGATGAAGAGGACCACAAGGAATAATAACACAGTCTGCCAGTTTCAAAGAGAGGGAGACAAATTCAGAACTTTTAAGAAACTTTGATGTGTGACCGATTTAACAGCCTAATTAAAGAAACAAAAATCAGGCTAAATCAGGTTGTTTGTGAACATATTTATGTGCAGGAGGAAGAAACAAAGTCTCATAAAGTGAATTAAGTGCTTCAGTGTATATTTAGGGTTGCTTAATTGCTTGTGTACCAAATAGTACATCTATTTATTTCTTTTTTTTTTTAGAGGATGTGAGGATTTATGAATAAAACTGACTCAACTTAGCAATAAAATCTTATAATGAAAACAAGGTGTAATTAGTCAAACTTTAAAGCAATGCTGTGTTTTTTGAGCTGTTAATTAAATTATATTACTTCAGTGTAATGAAATACATCAATGCTGGTACTGATATTAAAATTCCTTAATAAATTTATAAAAATTTGCAGCTCATGGGCTGAAAATGACTCAAAAATGCCACCCATTATGTTTTAAATAATCCTGAGCCTCACAAAACTAGAAAGCTGACTATTTAAGGCTGCTCTGTGTCATGACTTTTATATAACAAAAAAAATTTGTATGCCCTCTAATGAGAGTGGGGCGGCCCACCTCCCACAGCCAGAAACAGTGCTCATCAGAGTCAGAACCAGAAATTAAAAATTTATCGCCAAGTAGGTTTTCAAGGAATTTTCTGTGGCATGTTGGTGCAAAAACAATAAACATGATCCTAAAAATATAGATAAATATTAAGGCAAGAACATACTGATGGTTAAACAATGGTTAGACAATAACACATTAAATGCAATTGCAAGAGGTTTGATATGGATCATTTTCAAATACATGCTGATCAAAACTAATTTTTACTATTTAGTATCTATTTACTCTTTTTACTGACCCTTCACTTAGAATTCTATAATTCTATAAAGCCCTCTTCTTCTCTCTTCGACTCTTTCCAGTGTTTCTTCATGGACAGAGCAGCAGCCTATTGTTGGTTAGCTTTGACTGCTAGCTGTTACTGCTACAATGAGTTCAGTGAGGCCATGAGGCCATGCCCTTTTGTTGTTGTTGTTGTTGTTGTTGTTGTTGTTTAGCATTTTTAAAAATTATGCAGTGGGTGGAGTTCGGCTCAGACTTGTGGGTTAGTTACACTTTAAGGACCTCTCATCCATGGTTGGTTTAAAAGGTCAGGTTCTGAGTTTATTCCTGACCTTTGAAACAGTGGTTAAGAAATGTAAACTACTGTTCTGCAGCTTTCAGTTACTGTATATCGCATGTTCTTCATCTTTATCGAAGACCAAATGGAATTTGAGTCAACTCTGGACACAGAAATCTAAAAAGTCTTAAGACGGACTGAAATCTGAACACCTACAAGAATGTGGGCAAATGAAGATCATGAGATACAGAACCGAAAGCTCCAGAATAGCTATTAGAAGAACCTTGTCGTGAGAATGTTTTCTCTCTGTCTGCTTTTTCAAAGTCAAAAATGAACTTTAAAATTAATGTTAATGAATTTTATAGACAGAATATTCAGATGTTGTTACTGTTTGTAAACACATTGTTCTCAACAGCTCAACAAACAATAGAGGCAGAGAGACAGCAGCAGTGGTCAAGCGAGTTAGAAACTGAGTGAAGTGAGGGAGCAGCGTTAGTGAGAACGACGCAGCGAATCGGAGCTATTAAAGGTTATTTTCAGATTGTTTCACAGCTGTTATGTTCTAAAGCACAAACAAACACACCCGCACCTCTCAATGCGGACACTCAGTCTGCTCTGTCTGTGTTTGTGTATGTGTGTAAAACTCTTTCTGTAGCTCTCACAGACAGAGAGCAGATGAATGAGACGGAGAATGCGATGTGAGGTCGCTATGTTTTTGAGTCACGTCCTCAAAACCTGGGTTCTGTTTTGTCTCTGACAAAACAAAATAATGAGAATGTAAGAAAAGGACACAGACACCACCCCACACTTTTGGTAGGTAATAAGTGATGATTAAAAGGGATTATTTCTGTGCACAGTGTGCCTTTAATAATAACATTTTCAGGATTCTTACCTGTTTACGTTGATTAAAAGCAAACACAGAACTCTTTGGCAGCAAAAGTATTTTTTAAAGCAATTTTATTCTAAATGACTTTACTGGAACACCTCACTTTTGTATGCAGGCCGCTCAGAAATGGTTAATTTAATAATTTTGTCCTTGGATATCCAACAGCATTCAGCTCGAGGAAGCTGAAAGAAAATAGCCGCACATGTACTGACCTTCTTTGACCACAGCTGGCAACTGAATGCAGTAATAGTTATATATGAAAGACATCATAAAATGATAATATGAAAATAATACATCTTGACTCACAGTTTCATTTCTTAATTCCTCGCTTACACAAATCAGAGTTGTGTATCTTCTGTGTGTGTTTTCAGAGATGATTCTTTATAGGATCTTTAAGAGTTTCTTTGGAGCCTTTAAGTGCCTGTAGATTTCTCAGCAGCTAGAAATCATCAATACATTGAAGGTTTCTGCCAAGGCTGGTTGGAGGGTAAAAAGAAGCTCTATTGATCAGGTTTGACTCGACCACAGCAGCCAATCAGCAGATGAATAGAGGTTAATGGTCCTTCTTGGCGTGTGAAAGCCAAACATAGATTGGCATTTAGTGCGACGAGGCCTTGGCATTTATTTCAGCCGCTCTCCATCAGTCATTAACGGGGGGAAAAGAAGTTAATGTATCAAAGGCTGAAGGAGTCACTGAGAAGATCACAAACCAGGAAACATTTGTTCCATTGATTGAATTAACTATCAGCTTTTCCCATAAATGCACAGAATAAATGGAAATGTTAATTCAATCAAGGTTGCATCTAATATTTGTCACGAAAACTTGGAAACCTGCTTACAGTCATCACATTTCTTGTTGACTTTAATGCACAAGATACGACTATATGGTCAGATGTAGTTATCCAAACTGCTCCAGGACCCTCATGCTGCGGGGCACATTGTTTGATGTTTTCATTTTTCAAATATATAGATATATATTCACAAAACGTGAATTTATTTTTTTGTTTTATTGTTAAAAACGGCTGAAAATTTGGTTAGAAATACCATTTACAGTGGACAAAACAACCTCAGCTCAAAGTCGCTGATTTGTTCCCAGTGGTGGAAAGAGTACTTAAAATCTGTACTCAAGTACAAGTACTGTTACATTTATAAAAGATGACTCAATTACAAGTAAAAGTACTGGTTTTAGAAAAATACTTAGGTAAAAGTACAAAGTACTCTTTTCAAAAACTACTCAGAATATTAGTTACTTTAGTCCCACATTTTCATGGCAAATAGGTGGTAATTTTCAAGTAATATATATGAAATTCCTTAGAAATTACACACAAATTACCCTCAGATTTCATGTTTAATTATGTGATAATTAGCAAGTACCCTTTCCATGTAGTGGGTGGTAATTACCAAGTAATATATTAAATTTGCAGCCAATTTCAAAGAAAGTTTAAATATATGAAATGGTAATTACCACCTACTTGCATTAAAATGATACTTGTGAATTATCACATACTTACCATGAAGTCTGGGGGTAATTTGCAGGTAAATTCAGAGAAATTTCAAATATGTTGCTTTGTAATTCCCGGCAGCTACATGAAAACGGTACTACAAAAGTGGTTATGAAAGGTTTGGACATTAATTCAACTAAGTACCCAAAAAACTACTTAATTACAGTAACTTGAGTATTTGCAACTAAAGAGACAGATATTTCTCTCAGGAGTTGGAGGAGACTAAAAACAGAGCTAAAAGTGAATAAATATTGGAATAAAATTTTGCCAGATCCGCCAAGGTGAGGGAAAAAAATTCCAGAATGATTTGAGGCTCGAGACATGTCGTACTTACTTTTAATATTTAACCAGATTTAACCACAGAGTGTCTCTTTTTTCCTGAATCTAACCACACACAGAACTCAATGCAAACTCTGGTTTCCAGTGTTGAATGCTGGATCCACATTAGAGTGGAATAATTGGGCAGATTTTGCGTCGGATTCACCCTCCTGGCAATCATGGGGTTTTTCCTGATTCAAAGTAGGTCTTAACAGACTATCTGCACTAATGATCCTGATGTGTGAGAGGGTTTACAGACATAATATTAATGCTGCTGACTGGATCAGCGTCTCCACAACTTTGAATTCCTGTAGTGTGAAAGGAACTTTGAGATCCCAAGTCCCTCGAATTGCTGGTTAAATCTGTCATTATTTCTGTGGTCTCACAAGTTTTTAAGATTTGAAAATCCTCTTATCAGTTCATATTCCCACCACACCACCCTCCCTACAATATCTGTATTGTATATAAATATAGCACTGCTTTAAAGGGAAGAACCACTGAAAATAATAGAGGCGGCCAATAATTTTTCTTTCTGGCAACACTGATCAGTGCTGCATCAGCAGATTCAGTTTGCTCTGCTTCCTCTCCTCCAAAGTTTGCTTCGAAGTTGAGCTTCTGGATGCTCCACTCATGTGGCCTCTTCTGTAACTTTGCTTGATCTTTGCTCTCCGCATCAGAATAAAAACTCAAATTTTGAATCACTTCTCTGCGTAAGTGCCCATTCCTCACAGCATCCGTTTGACAGTCATAACAACACACGCTGGAGGAACAATCTCTTCGTCTGGGAAAACAACATGTTCTGCTCTGCTGTCCGTCTGCAGAAAGGATGTCATTTTCTGCAGCCGTATGAAGTGTCGCCAGCCTTCTCACTCAGCCCTACATCACTCGCTTTCCATGTGCACCCAGAAAATGAGCCAGGAACACAATTCAACTCAATCACTGTTTTTTTCTCCTCCTACACGGCCGTCTCGTTTCCACCTCTCCGCCGACCGCACTCTAATTTCTCTGTTGTCGTTTGCTGCCTTTCTTCGTCTCTCCGTCTCCGTCTCTTTGTCCATTTGTTTGCCGAGAGCTGACGATCAGTTGAGTTGAAGTAAAGGTGCGCGGGTCGCTCCACGATGTTTGCCATCCATCCTTGCTGAGAGAGACAGAGAGGACGGAATTAGAGAGGCGGTAAAATAGTGGAAACACTGTGTGGCAGGATGGATTGCAGTGTGAATCCATCACGTTCTTGCACACACACACACCGGTCTGTAGTCCTTACTTAAAAGAAAAAGAGAGGGGGGGTTTATCAGAGAGAAACAAGGAAGTGTTGTTCTCGTATGACTTTTCATTTGCTGCATGTCAACGTACATATTTGTCTCTTTTGAGCTGACAAATTGTACCAAAAACAGTGAGATGGTGATTTCCTTTGTTGCACAGTTTCTGAAACATTTCCAGCCACAGATCCCAAACACACACAAGCTTTATGTGTCCATCTATTTCTCTTTTGTGGTGACAATTTTAGTTGTTGTTGGTTTAGTATTGAGTAGTTTTTGTGTGTAGGAAGCACTTCTCTGCTGTATCAGTCACTCTCCAGCCCATCAGACAGTGAAACCTGCTCACATTTCTGATTGCAGGTGAAACACTGGACAGGATACTTTGCAAGAAAGCCAGAGGTTGAATGTAACTAAGTTACACTGAGCACAAATTTGAGCTACTTATACATTTTATGCCACTTTATACTTTTACTCCACTACATTTTCAGAGGGAAGTATTGTACATTTTACTAACTACATTTATTTGACAGCTATAGATACTTTTTAGATAAAGATTTTACATTAAAAGCGTGATAAATTTACAAACACAAATACATTATTAGTGTCTTTTAAAGGCTGTACGGGCTCAGCTTTAAGGCTATTGGTACCAAGCAAACTGTGTCATGCTAGCATGTTGAGAAGTTGGCTAAATCAGCCAATCTCAACCACTGGGATGTGGCCCAGTGGTGGGCCTCACAGTGCCTAGTGGGCCCAAATAGTTAAAAAAAAAATTTGAAATGGTTATATTTATACCTAAATGTGCTCAAGAATTCACAGAAATAAATCAGGTAGAGACAGGCATGTTATCTAGCTAATGTTCCCTTGGATGCAGTGACACTAAATTAATCAGTTTTTGGAGGCTGATCCCCCCATAAATGTTTGAAATAAGTTGGCCTTAAGTTACAAAAGATTGAGAACCCCGGGCTAAATAACCCTCCAAAGTTGAGATAAATTTTGGCAAGGGAAAAACTACCTTGACCTTTCGTCTCAGTGTTAAAACAGTGTTAAAAAAAACTTTTTTGCATGCACTGCAAAGTTCTTGGGATTAGCATAAAGTTGGACTTTCCCAAGAACTTTGCAGTGCATGCAAAAAAAAAAAATTGTGACCTCCAGAATAATCACAGCCTCGTGAAACTTCACAACTACCAACTAGAGCTCCGGGGCATTCAGCGACTGGATGACCTTCCAAGGTTTATTGAGAATATATCGACAATGAACAATGCTTAGAACAGAAGTGTTTGCCATCCAATCGCTGAAAAATGCTGATCTTACAGAAATCTCCACATATCAAAGGTTTTTGACACTAAATCGCAGCATGATTTCTTCTGTGGTGTTCTCAAGGTCTTGGTGGTTTAATGTGGTGTTTTGGAGAGATTTCTGACCTTTCGTATCAATGCTCGAGTGGTCAGAAATGGTTAAATTTTGCATTGAATCCGTGTAGTGAATGGTATCAACCCCAAAATCGCTGCAACAGCGTATGAGACATGATAGAGCATCACAGGAATGTCCATCTTAATGTGCTAAAGTCCGTATACACAGTTGCCTAATGAAAACGCAATGTTTATTACAGGTTTATGACGAGAAAAACTTGAGCTGCATCTCAGTCTAATTGCCTCATGTTCATCTTCTGCTTCTGTGACATGTACTGCTGTCCTAAAAAGTCTGCCAAAGAGGCATTTCCTCTCTAAACTTCTCACATGGTTTCATTCAAAGAAGTGTTCAAATTAGAATTTTAAAAGAAGACCAGAGCAAAGAAAGAAAATTACAAAATATTTGTGTTGTAGAACTCAGTTTCTCTCTTCCTTCTTCTTTGGAACCAGCCTCATTTTCTTGGATCAGTGGGGAGTTGATCAAAGTTGAGAAGTGGCAGTTGTGAACTGTTGATTAAAGTGACATGGTGTTTTGTGTGAAGTGATAAAGCGAAGTGAAACAACATAGACGACACTCGTTGGAGGAAGCTAATTATGTTGCCGTGTTTGTTTTTATCCCAACCACATCAGATTCAGAGAGCGTGCCAGTGTTTTTTTACTGAAGTTGTATTAACTGACCCGAAGCGTGTTGTCATTGTGTTGAGATCAAGGTCTGGTTCAGGTCTGGTGTTAAGCATGAGTTGGTTATTATTAAGGTGAGCACACGCCTGTAGAGAAGTCAATGAAATGTCCTGAGACGTGTCTGTGTCTGTGCATCATGCTGAACAGAAAGAAACACACATCAAATCTCTGTATTTGAGGTAAAATTTTGAAATGAACCGTCTGTATAAATATGTACGAGCCTGTGAGTTTACACAACGCCCTGGCACCTCGTGCTCTACAACTTGCCCTGGTGTGTACTCATTAGCCTAAGGCACACACACACACACACTCAAACACATCCTCCTGCAGGCGTAACCAGTGAGAATTGAGAGTCTCTTTGCAATTAATTTGTTTTTAGCTGCTACATTTATTCCACTTTTCTTTGAGCTGAGCTGCGAAAACACAGCCTGCAGTTAAAATCCCCATAAAAATCCCCGGACTGGGCCGAAATGTCCTTGAGCAACCAAAGAAAAAAAAAAAAATGTCGGCCAGCTCCAGAGGTCCTGCTCAGATGACCTCTTCACCTTCATGTAGAGGACGACATGAGGATTCCTCAGGAGGATTAACTGTTATCATCATTAGTTTCTACAAATTTACCAGATTTTAAACATGTTTGTTTCTGCTGTAAAGTTTCAGGCATTTTAATAGTTTATGGAAAACACATTTGAGGAAATGCGGTTTTTTGGAACTTTTGTGATGAAGTTGCCATTTGGGGAAATATAAAGTAAAGTATTATTATTTCATTATAATAAAAATTTGCACCAATATTTGTCCGCAGTTGCTGAATAAATAATGGAAATAAAAAATAAATAAAAATAATTTTACTTTTGGCATCACCTCCTTTAAACAAAATAAAAATAAAAAATCTTATCTTGTTGTCTGTTATGCAAAATAGTACACTGTGAGGCTACAGCCACATCTGTTTTGTCACAATCAGAAGACAGTAAAGCATAAAAACTCTGAATTAACAATAAAAGAATAAAAAAACAATAAAAGATTTATTATCCCATAAACAAATCTGCTGCTTTGTCCATATTTTTATCTCAGATGAAAAGAATCTGTCATGCACACACGCACACACACACACACACACACACACACACACACACACACAATCTCAATGGAAATGCTTAATTAAAAATAACGTGGCTTGTAAACCAGGAGAATCTGAGCATCACAATGGGAGTTTAGCAGTGAACCGCCACATGCAGCTGTTTCTTGTTAATGCTGACAAACGTACACACATATAAGAATATACAGCGTGTTTACAAACACACACACACACACACACACATACAGCACCTCGTGCCGGAGGGAGGGAGGCGACGGTTTAATAGTTTCAGTATCGCCACCATAAGCTCTTCTCGCTCCATAACTCTGTCAGCAGGGATTTACAGCTCATTGGCTCTCATTATGAAAATGTGATATTGCACTTGAAGCCCCTCCGGCTATTCTTGGCCTATGGACTTCTGCAGTGTCATGGTTTAGAGACGGAAATGGAGGGAGACACAGCCGGCAGCCTCCTGCACGTCCACAGAGGTGGACACACTGGCATCATATCATATCCTCAGTTTTGTTTTGTTTTTTATCGGAGACCATCAAACAGTTAAATTTACAACATATAGTACATCACAAACAGTTATAATCATTTTTATGCATTTACTCAATTATTTTTAATTTAAAGTTACAGGGACAGTGCACATCAATAAACAGTTTAGCCATCATTGTCTGATTAATTTTAAACTGTAGTCCCTGGGCAGGTGTTATGACACTGACAAAGACATGTAAAATGCATTAGAACAGACACAACAAAACTACTACTATTTTTAATATATATGATACACATGATACTACAGTGCAGTTGTACGAGGACAGGGACTGTCGGGGTGAAAAATAGGACAGAGTGGTTTTCCTGATCAATAGTAAAAGTAGAGGGTGTCTCACTGGTGAGTGTAAACAACAAGGCATACGCTGATTTAGGAGCTCAGTGGGTCGTGCACAAAGATTAAAAAGGGAGGAAGTCTATTTAGTCATATTTTGCAGAAGAGCAGCAGAGAAGTGCATTTTGCTGTAAGAGTGATCTGAGAAAGTTTCTGTAGTCATTTTTGGTACATTTTTTTGCTATTGGAGTTCATTATAACTCTTGTAAATTCACAAAGGAGCATCTTACCCCTCGTTTAGACCACAAATGTCACATCAGGATCAAGCTCCTGTGTTGCGCCTGTTGGCAGCCTTAATTAGGGGAGTCACCTCCGCCTGCTGTGTGATGCACCTCTCCTTATATGGACATGAGTGAATCCCGGAGGGGGATTCCCCCTGGAGACAAAACTGAGCTGAGTTTAAGAGACTCTATACCCTTTTGTTTTGAAGAAATTGTGAACAGATGAAAATTGCAAAGATATAAACGCCCTGCACCTTTCATCCTGTGACAAAAGCATTCATGCCACACTGCTGTCTATATAGGCTCGGTATTGTCTGTGTATTTCAAAGTGTGCAGCAGCAATTGAGCAGCCAAACTTTCTGTGCAGTGTGCAGTTTTCCTTTGATATATGTGGGTATTGTTGATCTGTTTTCCATTAACACAATGCATAAGTCATGCAGTGTGTTCCTGTGTGTGTGCGCAGTGGATGTGGATGAGAAAAAAAGAGGAGTAAAAAAAAAGTGAGCACCAGCGGCTTTGCTCAGGCGATCAGAGAAGAGGGATTCAAGTTTAGCAGTGAAGTTGTCTCGTGGCAGTAAATGTACAGTCTCCCCGTGTCTTACTCCTCAGCTGCTGGTTAAAGTGATGGGAGAGTGAGTGAGTTGATCTCTGGCTGTGGAGCACGCTCTGCTCCTAGGTTACAAATGTGTGTTTGCGCATGTATTGATGGAAAAAATAGATTTGAATAGACACAAGACACACAGAGCTGGTGCAGACAGCTGCACTGATAAAAAAAAACGAAACCGTTTCTGTTGCATGAGACGTGTGAGCAACGTGTGAGCACGGCTTGCGGTCAAACAGGGCTACAGACGCTTCTTAAGTCTACATTTCTGATGTTTAAAAGACTTGAAAGATTTTGCACGGACTATCACTTTAACTCAGCCAAACTTCAGGTTAGGCTGTGACACTGATACTGGGAACACTGGCCAAAATGCAGACTTTTCACACTACTGTACAGCACACACACACATACACATATTTATACCACAGTTTAAGCTGTACATATCTGATCTATAGCATATTCATATTTATTTGCACATGTCTACATTCAATAAACCCAGCAGCCTGACTTCATGTTAACAAGTATGCAAACCTCAGGTGTAATTTCACATCAACGACCACGGCTCATTTTTCTTAAAGCTACTACGAGAAGTTTTTATGAAATGTTCTCAGTTTATTAGTAATGTATCTATATGACCTACCTGAATTAGCAAGACCATCCGCAAAGAGACTGCCTATTTTTTATAGTTTTATAGTTATTATTATAGATGCCTGCCATCAAATCTCCAGGCAAAGTTACAGTGAGTAGTACAATTTTATTTTTTTTGACATTATATTTTGTGGTTATTACAGTGGACACATTGCCACTTTTGTCCTCTAAAATTTACAAAATATGAAGGTTCCTTGTAGCGGCTTTAAGAGGACAATGTTGAAAATCTTTTATAGTAAGAAGTATCCATGATGACCACCTCTGTTAAGCTACTTATACTAAAAGTGCTATAGCAGCTAATAAGGAAAGGATGCGGTTCATATTCTTACTGTCTTTAAAAGCAAATAATATCTCCCTTGAATAGAACCTGGTAGTCATTGTTACATGACATCTAACACTAAATGGACTGCATGTTATACAGCACTCTTCAAGTCTATCATTCACTCAATGCACTTCACAACTACATGTCACATTCACCCGAGCACTGAAACGCCAAACTTCGCCGTAGCGCCGTAGAAGGTTCTGGGTTCGAACCCCCTGGCTGGCTGTGTGGAGTTTGCACGTCCCTGTTGTGTGGGTTCTCTCTCTGGGTGCTCCAGCTTCCTCCCACACCTTCCTCCCTCCTACAGTCCAAAGACGTGCAGGTTAATTGGTCTAGAACTCATAGAAATGCCTGCAGGTATGAATAGTAGTTTGTATGTGTCTGCCCTGTGGTGAACTCGCAACCTGCCCAGTGTTTACACCTCCAGCCCTCTGTGATCCTTCCAGGATAAACAGTTATAGATAATAAAAGGATGGAATATAAATGTATGTACATTACGCTGCAACTGACTGCTTTTTGCACTTTTAGTTAAATCTAAACCAACATAAGGGGGCCACAACTAATAATTATTTCCATCACTTGTTAATTTGCAGGTTATATTCTTGATTAACTGATCCTTTGGTTTAGCTCATAAAAGGTCCAATATATTATAAATATTAATATTAAATATTGTGGAGTGGAGAGATGACAAGGAATGCAAAGACTGGACTTAAACCTATAGGTTGTTGCACTAACAGCGGCTTCCTGTTGTTCTTTCTTTAACTGACAAATCAGTGTTTAATCGTGTCAGCTCCACAGACGTGTCGACCCTACATGACTATACACCAGAAAACCAGCAGAGTGTCTCCTTAAAGTGTGTGTCTGAGAGTGTGAATGTGCGTGCAAATGCGATCAGAATAGATTAGCTCTTATCTGTTTCTCTCCCTGGGCAGATAGAGCCGGATAGCTGCTGCTTATCACATGTTTACACACTCAGCAACCCACCATGCAGTCTGCTCCTTCCATCACTCCTGCTCCTCCTCTCTCCTTGTCTCTCTGCGTCGTTTTATTGCTCTTCCTTTCTCATCTCCGTCCGTATTTCATTGGATTTTCCTCCTATTCTTATCACTCTCCTCTGTTTCCGTTTCCTCTTGTTTATGTCTCTCCTCCTTCTTTCCTCTCCCCTCTTCCCTTTTCTTTTCAATGTCTGTCTTTTCCTCCTCTCTCTTTGTTTCCTTACCTCCTCTCTCTTCTGTTTGCCTCCTGTCCTCTCATCATTTCTCATTTTCCTCCTCTTCCTCCTCTTTCTCTTCTTTCCTCTCCTCACGTCTCCTCTTTTTCATCTTCCTGTCACCATCTTCTCCACTTTTTCTTTCTTCCTCCTTTCCATCCTTTCTTTTCTTTTCCATTCCTCTCATATCATCTCTTCCCGTCTTCTCTCACCTTCTTCCTCCTTTCTATTTCCTCATTATCTTCTTTTCCTCTCCTCACCTTGTTTCTCCTCTTCACTTCCCTCTCTTTCTTCTTCTTCTCCCCACCTTGTTTCCTCATCTCTTCCTGTTTTTCCCAGTTTCCCAACTCTCTTGTCCCTTCCTTCCCCTCTTTTCTTATCATTCCTCTTTTCCTCTCCTTATTTCCTGCCTTCCTCCTCCTTTTTATTTCCTTGTACTCTGCTCGTTTCCCTCCACTTCTTTGCTCCTTTCCTTTTACTCTTCTTTCCTTTCCTTTCATCATTCCTCTTCCTCCCTGTCATTTCCACTTTCTCTTCTTTCCGTTCTTTCTTTTTTCATCCTTCCCCTTTTACTTCCTCATTCTCTTCTCCTTACTTCTCCTTATTTTCACTCCTTTTCTTCATCTTTCCTTTCTCCCCTCCTGTCTTTCTTTTCCTTTCATCATTCCTTTCCCTCTGTTTGACACCTTGCCGCCTCCTCCTCCTTTTGATTCCCTCTGTCATTCCTCCTGTCTGCTCCTCTTCCTCCTCTGCTCCAGCTTCCCCTCTCCCACCGCTTCTTTTACTTCCTCCACCCATTCCTCCTCTTGTTTCTTCATTCCATCACTTCCTTCTTCCCTCTTTCCTTCTGCGTTTCCTCACCTGCTCATTTATTTTTCTCTCCTCTCAGTTATTCCTCTCATCTCTGTGTCTCTGTGTCTCAGTGTGAAGTCCGCTGTCGGTCTTGTAGCGTGACAGCAGGTTGAGAGCGACGGGTCATTTCAAGGTTGGGATCAGACCAAAATAGGGCCGTGTGATGATAATGTGTATCACTCTGTGTGTGTGTGTGTGTGTGTGTGTGTGTGTGTGTGTGTGTGTGTCTGCTTGATGCCTGTTAGTTCATCCTTACATGCTGAGAGTTTGATGTGCCTGAGGCGAGAGCTGCCCACACACACACACACACACACACACAGTCATAAATATAGAGCAGAAATAGCCTCGGGGTTGGTGAGGTGAAAATGGTACGAGGCCCTTTGACTCCTGACAGCAGAATAACAGACTGTCTCTCTGTCTGCTCTTGTCTATGTGATATAAATGCTGTATGTGTGTGTGTCCAAGTCACTAGAATATTGTGGTTTTATGTCATAGTAAGTACGTGTTGTGTTTAGCCGAACTTTCTATGCTTGCTTGTGTGTGTTTTTCGTTCACATTCATGCCTGCGTGCTGAAGGACTTCTGTGATTCACATTTCTTTAAACAAACCTTGAAACCCCCTTTTTTTTTCATGGCTCCAGGCCAGCAACAGCTGTGGCCACGAGAATTATGGTTTCAGGTCACCCTACGCAATATCTCAAGAACAAAATGATCACTTGGACTCAAGGATGAACTGATTAGAATTTGATGGTTAAAGCAAATCCAAAGCCAAGCCAGCATGTGTGTGGAGAACTTTACACATGAATGCAATATTCACTCTCTAAACCTAATAACCTTGAATCTTTGAGTTTTGGAAACCTAACTAGACTAGAAACTAAACTAGAAAAGCAAATCATTTCAACAAAAGATCTGTAGTTGGTTACATTTTTTCCCCCAAACTTAAGAGTTTGAGTTGGGCTGAAAACTCTAAAAAATCTATTACAGTGTAATGTCTTGAATGATCCTGAGTGTGATCTAATACTTAAACTAAATGACAAAGCTACATACCAGAGCTACAACCTGAAAATGGCGAGTGTTTTCACAGCAGACATTTTGACTTGTCATTGCAGGAAAAGCACAGGTGTGGAAGTATGTGATAGAAATAACGAGCACATTCCAGCTAGATGACGTGACGTTGTGCATACAGGCTCACTGACACAGCTTTACTGCAACCCATTAATGAAATTTGTTTCACGTGTGCTGGTCCTGCTATGACAAGTCAGAATGTCTGACGTGAAAAAGGCCTATTTGGGTGTCAGACTCAGTTTCACCAGTGCTCCGATATAATTTTTCACAATCATGACATACAGGAGAGCAGTTTTGCAACAACTGCAGGCTGTGGTGGACAAAACACAATGGAGTATCGTAAAAAAAAAAAAAAAAGGATTAGATTTTGATCAGGTCTATTTTAGGTGATGCCAACACATAAAAGGAACAATATGTAACAAGTGCGCATCCATGAATGAGTATTGCAGTCTAAATAGTAAGTTGGAGCAAAAAATGTATATTAAATAGGCTGATTCCTATTCAATATACGATCTCGAGTTGAAGTGAGTTGTTTTCTCCCGCCTCCTCCTCCCCAGACTCAAGGAAGCTCAGGCGGGCTGCAGGAACGCTGCAGGGGCGCAGGATGAACGCAACACTGTAAACTGACAATAACAAGCGACGGCTAGTCCAGTGTTATAACTGATCAGTGTCATGTGACGCTCTGGAGTTTGAGTTCAGTGACTGCCTGCCAGACTCCATTAAGATATTTTAACCGTTATAAACATCTACTGCTTCTAAAAGATTATTAATGCTTTCTTATGACTCATAAACAGACACTTAATCATTCTGCAAACATTTGGCATTAATTTGAAATCGAATTAATGTAAAATGCATTGATCTCCAGCAGAGTGGATTACTGTAATGGTCTCTTAACTGGTCTTCCCAAAAAGACCATTTAACAACTGCTGCTCGAGTCTTAACCAAGACAGAGAGAACAGAGCACATGAAGGCATACATGCTCACCGAATAAAGGACTCTGAGGTCCATGGACTCACGTTTATCAGTTCAGCCCAGAGTCCAAACCAAACAGCATTTAGCTGTTATGCTGTTTGTGTCTGTAATAAACTGCCAGAAGATCTTACTTGTGTCCCTCATGTAGCAATTTTTAAATCCAGGTTTTAAAAAAACTTTTCTGTTTTCATGTGCCTACAACAGAGTACTAAAATTTGCACTTTATGCACTCTAATCCTGAAGTAGAACTCTTGTTACTCCCGTTGGGAACGATGTCTCTGGCTGACAGCTGAGCTCTACTGGCAGGTTTCTGCTTCCACAGTTTTCTGAAGTCACTATCATTGCGTTTTTATTCCATTGTTTATATTATATTTCTCTTTTATCCTCAATTACTCCCTTTTAATTACTATTATATGTATTTTCTCCTTCTTGTTAATTGTTTTTATTATATGGACGTTCTTTTTATCTGTGTGAAGGACTCTGAATTGTCCCTGCGTATGAAATGTGCCATACTAATAAATCTGCTTGCTTGTTTGCTAAAATGGGCAAACAACGACACAAGTTACAGTTTTTCAACTTAGCATGTTTCCTTGATGTCTGATGATATATTGTGGTCATTTTTATGATTTATTACAGTAAATATATTAGGGGTGGAAGTAACTAATCACAAATACTCAAATTACTGTAATTAAGTAGTTTTTTGTGGGTATTTGTCGTCTTATGAGTAGATTTTCAAGTCTGTACTTTTACTTGTACTTAAGTATGCATTACACCATGTACTGTACTTAGTTACTTTTAAAATCATAATTGAGTACCGAGTATAATTTGAGTTAATGTCCTTAATTTCCTTACATCTACATGGTGATCTGATCAATAACAGGTCAATTAGAACAATCAATCACAGACAGAAAATGAAACACTAATGTACTAATCAGTATTTAATCAATACTGTAAATATCATTTAACACTGTTTTGTCTGGCGGAGTCATTTGTTGAAAAAGGAATCTTAAAAAGTGACAAATGCTCTGAGTAAAAAAAACAAAAAAACAAATTTGTACTTTTACTGAAGTATTTCCCTAGCACCACTACTTTTAACTTGTAATTGAGTAATATTTCAGTATTTTGATATTTCAGTACTCTTTCCACCGCAGTATATTACCAATTTCCCCTTTAAAATATGTCCAGATCTTCCCTGATCTTGATCCTTAGACTTGTTTTAGGATTTTTAATTTTTTTTAATGTGCAGTTTCCATGTTTCTGACAAACATGATACAACAGCTGCAAGTTCACTGGGGGGAAAAAAAGAGGACATTGTGAGAAATATAAATCAACATGCAGAATATGTTGTTCGGTTTTAATCCAAGACGGTCCAAGAAAAACAGCTCAATATTCATTTATTTGCACCAGGATTTATTGTACAAGCCGTTTCAGTTGAGCTCAATCTGTTCTGTACACTGTCTCATAAAAGTAAAGTATTCCTTTCGGTGGTTGTGCTGCTGTGTTGGCAGATCTAACCTGTTCTAGTAATTGACTTGTGTTATTTTTAATAGAGCCATATGTTGTTCCTGCTGACTGTGGCACACTCAAACACATCACACACACACACACGCACCACTGTGCTGCTGCTGATGTTTGACACCTTGTCGAGATTTCCTCTGGATATTTTGTGTCGGTGGCTAATTTTTAGTCTGAGGATCTGCAGCTCAATTTTTGATTTCCTCTTATTAACGATATATTGATATTCTACAATATGCACAAACATTTACAGCTAATTCTTGTATGAAATGAGGACCAGAGCTGGATAAATCAAACAGATGCTTGAGGTCCTGCACCCATATGCACCCAAGTGACACCTCAGTGTGCAATATATTGTGAAAACATTTAAATTAGGCATCAGAAACTATACTACACTTTACAATAGGCTCTTTCTAACATGAGTAGTAGTTTCATGATGTTGTGAAGTAGCGGGGATCATGGGAGTTGTTGTCTTCATTGTTAAACAACCACCACTGCTAATATTATTATTATTATATATTAAAGTTTTATTCACGTTACATTTAGGCACGTCTTCCAGAACAGTTACCTTTGAAAAATATATCAATTTTGGAAATATCTGGGATAATTTTAGTGCAGCAACTGTTACTTAATATGCATTTAACAACAAGAACAAATATTCCTCACATATGTTCAGAACTGGGAAATATGACAACATTTTTCTCTCTCTTTTTTTATAGCTAATGTAGATGAGTCATTTTTTTGACAGCTTGTAGGATTTGTTGGTTTTAAATTCCACCGTACAAAGATTTATGACAGAGATGAGTGGACATTTTGTTGCTGTGTGAGAATAATGCTTCGATGTTTTGATGTTTTATGATGTGTGTTTTTACGCTATGAGTATTTGTCACGTCTTAAGAAATTAAGAAATGGTCACACCACCATCAATAATGCCACTGCAGCGGCAACATGACAGTTTGTTTTTATAGACTCTTAATTGAGCAGCGTGGTGGAGCAGTGGTTAACGCTCACAGCGGGAGGGGTTGTGGGTTCCGGAAGGACATTTTATGTGTTGAGCATGTTCTCTCCATGCTTATGTGGGTTAAAAAAAAAAAAGAACAGTTGATCAACTAACAGTGTAGGACTCATCGTCACTTTTTTATTGTCACTGTAAAATATTGCACTCGTCTTACACTCCTGCAGCCTGCTTGAGCTTCCTCACATCTAGTAATACATGATCAATGGCTCAAACTGGCTATATGGGAAAAAAAGACCTTTACCTTAATATTTTAGTAATAATTCACATCATCTACAGTTTTTTCATTTTTACTGCACCTCAATAACAAGATAAATGTTATTATAACGGGGTAATTTTGGGATGAATTTGAATTTTGGGTTTGGGGATCATCTTACAGTGGGACCACGATCAGGACCAACTGTCCATCCATTTGTGGGACATATATATAAGTTCATAGCAAGTTTCCTGGAAGGGATAGTGTAATTTGGTACTGATTGATTCAATTAATCAGTTCCAGTTGCGGAAATTCCAGCAGTTGTGTTTCTTCAGTGGGTCTTTGGGGTGGTCGTACACAGATCCTGTTAAGCCCCTTT
This sequence comes from Lutjanus campechanus, assembly GCA_027495735.1. Classification (NCBI taxonomy): domain Eukaryota; kingdom Metazoa; phylum Chordata; class Actinopteri; order Lutjaniformes; family Lutjanidae; genus Lutjanus; species Lutjanus campechanus. The sequence goes on from JAJHUR010136781.1 coordinate 22,854, forward strand.
ATGGTTCTTTGGAGGTTCTCGTTCTTCAGTTTATAGTTTAGTTTAGTTCGGAAAAGAATTAAAAAACAAAAGATTGAAGACATTAAAATACAGTGTTTTTCTTCAGGATAAAACATTAAAACAGTCCCCAAACCGCCCACTCCAATGCGGTTTGTCCAGCTTATTCTGTTAGACCTCAGAGAAGCAGGAAAGTGATTTCTTTTGCCATTGTAGGAGTTTTCAAATATTTAATATTCAACCTGAGTTTGTTGATACCGAAGTTGGGCTGACCCAGTGGGTGATACCAGGCAGTGGGCAGTAGAGACCTATATGCTCTATAGACAAATCCAGTGACCAACATCTTGCGGCGCCACCCTTGCTGCAGTGGCACATCGTGTCCGTCGCTCTCTGTGTCTGCTGGTTGGGTCTAGAAGAGAACCCAAAATTTGCGAGACTCTTGTGAGATTTTTCATGGTTTCAGTCAAAATATCACGAGATCTTGTGGATCTGAGGTTCCCCTCTAGACACCATGTCTGCTGTTACTTGCTAATAGTGACAGCACAGATACTTGGATTGACAGCAGCCCTCAGTAACTGGTGAAGGTTAACATTATTCAAATGTTACACAATAGTTACACGTTGGTTGTGACAACAGCCAGAAAAGGATAATGAAGAAGAGAAAAAATGAACCACCTCCGCCACATTTAAGTGATGAAGTGCTGTGTAATATATATATTAAAAAATATATATGAATTCACATTTTTCATCAGTTATTGAAGATTTTCAGGAACAAGGTTCCTTTCTGTTAATATTTTTGATCTACTGTGGTCCTCTGTACACTCAGTGAATCTCTGCAGAGTTTCTGGTCTCAGACAGCAGCTCTCTTCTTAAAGTAAAGGCTTGTGTAAGTTAGTTTGCGTTAAGGAATACAGTGCTCTATGGCACCTCTAATGGTTCTATACAGCACCATTTGACAAAGGTGCTATAACGCACATGCAAGGATAGATGCTATAAAGCACCAAAAGGGGTTCCCCTTTGTGGGCCCCCCATAAAAACAACTTTTAATGCTATTAAGTGCCATTTCTGAGCATGAGTCGTTTGGTTAGGAGAAGATGCAAAACTGTAAAACTAATATACACACAAGCATATGCTTCAATATATATTCTAATATTAGGAGGAATAATAAGAAATAATGAGAAAATGACTTTTGCTGGGAATTAACAAGTGCTTAAAAAGTTAACAAAACCAATTCAACTCAAACAGTCAGAACTTTTGTCTCTTTTTGAATCTTTTTTTCATTTGTAGCAAATTACATTGTTCTTTCCAGGAAGCATCTCAGGAAATTATCTGGAAATTACACACCAGACAAAGAGTTACCTTTCCATTTATTTTTCAATTCATTTCAGGAAAAAAAAAAAACAGAACAAGAAAAAACAATATCTGCAGGAAGCTAAACATTTAACAAGTTTACCACAGGCTTCTCAGCCTCCTCCACACGTCTGGCGAGAATGAAAAGTTTTAACCGGAAGCCACAAAATCCTTTCTTCACACATCTCTCGGTGAAAAGATGTCGGCGAAAACTTTGTGGTAAATTTCTGGCGTTTGTTTTGAAAGCGAATGTGTGAATGTCAGTCGTCTCCCTCGTTCACGGAGCCTGGCAGATCTGTGATGTGATGACAGCAGTTTGTCTTTTGACTAACTTCTGTTTTTAGGCATGACCTGCTTTGTGTGTGTGTGTGTGTGTGTGTGTTTGTGCATGTTTGTATGTGTGCATATGAGCCTGTGTGTGAGCACGTGCACACCATCACCACCGTCTCCTGTGACCCTTCCTGCTATCTGCCGACAGCCTCCTTGTTGTTTTGTTTATTCCACGTCGCCATGTATTTGTTCCATATGCATATGCATGAGCACACACACACACTAATGCAATTTTCCCACCCCAGCACAAGCGATGACACATCCCCTTTGAGTGCTATGGCTGCCGATTGGAAACTCAGACACACTCTCAGAAGTGAGCGTTCAAAGTCGTTTCTGTTTGTAAACGCTGAAGGCGAATTTGCTGCAGCCGCTGCTCAGACGCTCCGTGTCAAAGCCGTTGGAGGGCTGGAGAATAAGAAAGCAGTTTAATCGAAAGTCTAATCTCCATTCTTATTACCTCCTACTTCTCTTTCTAACTCCGGTGTGTGTGTGTGTGTGTGTGGTTGTGTGTGTGTGTGTGTGTGTGGTTGTGTGTGTTTCAGATGGGCTCTGACAGCTCAGAGGGGTGTTCATCTCCACTCCTGTCACATCTGCACTGTCACACACTTATGCTCATTGGGTTCCTTTCTGCACACATAAATACTTCATATCTTCTTCACAACTTCATTTGCAATCTCTGCCACGGTGCTTATTATGATTATTATTACTTATTCATGTCAATGAACCATTTTACAGTTTCTCACAATTGATAAAACCCTAAACC
>JAJHUR010136782.1:9276-45354 GCA_027495735.1 Lutjanus campechanus
TATAAGAGACAGGTGTGTGTGTGTGTGTGTGTGTGTGTGTGTGTGTGTGTGTGTGTGTGTGTGTGTGTGTGTGTGTGTGTGTGTCTGTGTCTGTGTCTGTGTATGTGTGTAGAGGGGCTGTCAGTTTCGGTCTGGTAGTCAGCATAATTAGAAGTCTCTCTTTTACCCTGTCTCCTTCTCACTGTTTCTCTCTCCTCCTCCTCCTCCTCTTCTCTTCCATCTCCCTTCCTCTTCCTTTCCCGTCTCTTTCTACATTTCTCCATCTCGCCCTCCTCTCTTGGCTCTGTCCCTCTGATTGATGAGTTTTAAATCATCCTTTCATTCTTTGCACAATGATGAACGAGGGGAAATCTGTCCTTTTCTCTCTGTTTATTCTGCTTTCCATCTCTGTCCTTCTGTCCTGATTCTGCTCTTTATTCACCCCACTCTGTATCTTAGCTATTCAATTTAATTAAGTTACTTGGTTTAGACTAAAACACCCTCCAGTCTGTGAAGTTCAGATACAACTGTGATGGACTTAGTCATATTTTCAATGTGTGGACTGTCGCCTATAAATTGTGAGATTCATTTCTAACAGCTTTACAAGGTTTTCAGCTGTTACTTACCAGTTAATTGAAAGTAACAGCAAAAATGTTAAAAACAGGCAAAGAAATATTCAAATATGTCAGTGTGTTTAATTGAAATTAACATTTTAAAACTGAGTGAGATTTAACACCTGTTGGTGATGCTAATTGCGCCTTACAGGTGCCTTATTTGAGAAAATAGAGTGGCCAACATCTGCTTGTTTTTTGTCATTACTTTATGAACCAACAGGTATCTGGGAATGAATTAATCACCTGCATTCACACACCTGTATCAAGGTTGAATACTTGGAAAAACTAATTTAACCACCAGAGAGATCATTAAAAAAAAGATGTCATGACTTTAACCACAGGGGACAACAGAACAGAAAATTAAAATATAGTACATCCTGATCACCAGGGAAATAAAATGGATGAATGAGACTGATTCCAGACAATGAAAAGAATTAATTATGAAAAGAAACAGACTAAATTTCCCATTGCCTATACCATTTGATTCTTTCATCAAAGATATTTAAAATCTGTATAAAGGAAATTCAGACTTGTTTCTAAACACACTGTACATGTAAGAAAATAATTGCTGAAAACACTTGAAAAGACGGTGAATTATGTAGTGTTGTGGATTTAGACCGTCAAACTATTTTTCACCATTTTTCTCGTGTTTTTTGGGGGCGGACCTAAAATCATGACATAGTGCTAGAGACAAAAAGACCAGTTATTTTAAAGCTAGTACAATGAACTTGTATTGATTTTGGAGACCCTGTTGCATTTCCATTGTAATAATCACAGAATATGATGTCAAAAATAAAATTTCTAAGTCTCCTACTGCTTCTTTTTTTACTGACTGGTTCGTTTTGTTCACCTACCACTAACGAACCAACTCATGAACAACTCTCTTGGTTCTGTATTTTTTAATACCAACACCACCACCACCTCCCATCGACACAAATGTACCTTTAGCGGCCAAGACCCAAGAAAAAACATTACCATTCTGTTGCAGATTGAGAGGAACATGTTGATTCTCAGGAGGTCACTGTCCTCTGGCTCTGGTGGCTCAAACATGTCTGTACAAGTCCAATAAAGCTGCTAGAGCATCTATTTTTCAGGTTTACACTGACTCTAAACATATTACCTCTATTCCCATCCCTGCCATACAGAGCAGTCAGTTGGTGCCTTGCGATGGAAAAAAAAAAACATAATTCACTTTTCAGATATCGTGTCCCTTAGCCCTCTCATTGTTTGATTGGATGTATTCACAGGAGCATTCAAGCCTGTAAATAACAGCTGGCATTTCTTTTTGTTTCGCCTTTTTAATGCCTCTTCTCACCATCTTCCAGTAGTAGTTACAATATATTATCCTCATGTCGTCAAAGCCACATGTATCGTTCAGGAGCTGGTAAGCAACTCTTAACCAGGCCAATTGTAGGTGCATAACTAACTACCCCTGGGAGTCCAGTAAACACCTCATTTAGTGCCTCATCACTCTAAATACACTTTATATTAAGCTTAATTTGCAGCCTGTGTGCTGTAACAAGTTACAAAATAAAGCCTTTGTGTGAGTTCCTGCCTTTTTTCCTGTCAGCAAGGTTCTACTGCTTATATCCTCATAACCTCTTTGCTTGAGGCACTGTTGCATGTCAAACAGACTGCCTTACAAAATCTTGATCGCAGTCACATATGCATCAGTCAATCTGTGTATTTGGCTGTAGGAAATCAAGCATCATTCTGTTACAATACATAATTTTCTTACAGATGGAAGTAAGCAAGATTCCTGCTCATTCCTAAAAAAAAATGAAATCCAAGAAATGTATGAGATTGTGCTCACATTGCAAACTTAACCAAAATCACATATGTATAAAAAAAATCAATGATCTCCTTTTCATCTTAGACAAAAATTAGATTAGATAATCAATCCACCATCTGAGACAATTTGGCATTGGAATAAAAATAGAAGCAATTGTAAAATTAGGTGCATGCAATCATGACAGTATTTTTCCTTCTATGTAAATTACATCCTTAAAATTAGTCCATTCAATTAGTTTGATAATCAGATAATTTGGAGGCTCAAATTAACGGGCTTCAACTTCAAGATAATATCTCAAAGCCTGGACAATGTTTTATAAAGACGCCATAATCCATGAACCACTATTTGAAATATCAGTGATTTTGTTTCAAAACTCGAGTGCTATCTTGGACATGCAGTGGCTGTTACATTACAAAGAGTTTAATTAAAATTTTAATAGATTAGATATAAGTTCCGATATATCTGCCTTTGTATTTGTAGCTCTGAATATTTGTTGTCCTCAGGTGAACCACTGCCTCATGGAGCATAAATCCTGTTTAACTTTGATCATAAAAACACATGGATCTTTCTGAACTGGGCCAAAATGGCAGTTCAATAAGTTGTTTTCTTGCTGTGCTGTGCACAATCTTTTCTTCAGCAGCGTCTTGTCGAAGAAAGCAGGCTGTGGCTTTTCCACCCCTTTGTTTTCTTTTAAGCAAATTTAAATAACCAAAAAGTTATATGGATGTGTATGTACCAAGTGTTTATGTCAGCTGTAGTATATATATATAAATATATACATATATAAGTTAGGTTTGTAGGTCTGTGTATGTGCATATGTGTATCTGTGCACTCCCCTCATATGGCTCTGCCTGTCCCTCCCGGTTCCTCAACATCTCAGCTCTGATTGGTTGTGAAGGGACAGAGATACCGGCCCTTAATTGCAGCTCTGACTGCCATTGGTCATTATATCTGTCACAGTGATGGTCTTGGAATTGTCTGGGTAAATGAGGGTTAGACAAACACACACAGACACACACATACACAGTGTTTTTGGTTGGGGTTCTGTCCTGGATAATTGGTTGGAAAAGCATCCAGCGGGATGGTCCTGCTGTCCCTGTGGCCCTGGCTGCCATGGTAAATAACGAGGCTAATAAACATGAAAGGCAGGGGGATGATCATCCTGATTTGAGCTTTGCACTCAGAGGAGATCAATTAAGGACTACAAGTTCAAAGACTTTAAACATACAGTACGAGCAATTTTCAATTAAACACTTTCATTAAAACGTGGAATAATACACCAAAGCTGCAGCATCAAAAGCCATTAAAGAGGTTGGTTTTTTTTTTTCAATTCCGTCTTTTTCTTTATTTTCAGCGGTATAAAACTGAAAAGTTGAAATACATCAACGGGCACAGAAGTATAGTGATTTACAACACCATCTCCCAGCAAGAAGACCCAATATAACAGCAAGTTTCTTCTCTGCTTTAGTGTCCTTGAGCAGGATGATGCTAAATCCCATCCAGCTCCAAGGGTTTCTGCTTTGTAAGCTGAGTCTGCAATCTGTCTTCCCCGTGGAGTGGAAGAAGTGAAGAGTTTCTCCATCGGGGATCGATAGAGCAGCGCAAAAAATGCTCTGGACCGACTTCACTCCTGGACACTCCAAGGTTTTCATCTAACACCTGTGGTGTGTTTGATATAAAAGGATCATTAAGATCAAAGGGGGAAGATAATGATCCTGATGTGAACCGTAAAGTCCAAGGAGATCAATTACATTTACATTTTACAATTTAGGCATTTAGCAGGCTCTGTAACCCTCAGAGATTTAGAATAAGTACAGCAGCAGAATTAGCTTCACTTTTAATTTATCAGTACAAGCAGCCTGTAAAAGAACAAATTCTACACACTCCTTCTCTCATCCACATTTAACAATCATTTACAAAATATGATAATATCAAGTTACAACATAGCCACAGAAAATACTTTGAATGTCCGTAAATATTGTATATTTGGACCACTGACATAAATAAAGATGGACACCACAGCTCCTCCTCCTACCACTGTTGAAAGCTGAAAGCCAAAATATCCCAGATACAAGCGCTGTCATCTTGCAATAGTGATGTCATTTGGGGTTAGAGTTGTCACAGTGGTGATTATCATTGGAGCCATTTGATTGAGTTCCTACCCACACAGCCACTCCACTCAATCACGAGCAGAGCTCAGCTGTCAATCATGGCATGAAACCCCTTTTTACAGCATCAAATAACTAATTCAAATCAAACTGATCAGAAAAATGAACATTTGAACAGACATCAGCATCACAGGAACTATCTAAAAATGACAGAAACCATCTTTGGGAACATTTATTTGACGTGTACTTTGATGTTGTCAATGTTAAAAAGAAATCAATGTTAAAAAGAAAACTAATTTTGAAGGTGGATAAAAGATGTATGATAGAAAAGCAACATGTAGTCACAATGTAAGTTAGCTAATATTAGCGAAATGCGAGCCAACGAGTGCTGCAGACATAGCTATAATGATTGATGTAACTTAGCTAGCTAGTTAGTTAGCCAGCTAGCATTTGTTAACATTCACTTACTTAAGATGTGACTATATGGTGCTTTAACAAGTCCCCCAGCAACATCTTTTAACCATCTTCAAGATTCATTTTTCTTTCCTACATAGACAAGCTTAGCATATACGTAGCATAACTACAGAAAACAGGAAAGGAGCAAGTTCCACTAAAAGGGGCAGGACTTACAAAGGGTCAATCAATTTTGCTTGGATATCCAGGACTTTACTTGACACAAAAGCAGCAAAGCAGCTGAATTACCGCTGTGACATTTTTTGTATGTTGGACTGCTGTCCTGTGCAGAGGGGGATGTCAACATAATGCTGGTTGCAGTTGATTTAGTTGTTATTTTTTGGCTACTTCTCTCCTCCTATACACTCTTTCCTCAATTCCTCCTACAGTACAAGCCTCCCACTACATACATACAGCCCTAATGAAGAGCCTACACTAGCTCATTAAGATCTGGTAGTATTTATCCTCTCCCTCCCTGAAGAAATCATTACCTTCCTTGATGCTCCAGCGTGTGGGCAAGAGTTTTTGCATTTGTGTCATCTCTCTGTCTGTTTTCTCACCCGAATAGACACAGTGAGTAGATGTATATTTCTTGAAGAAGAAAAAAAAGAACACATGCTTATGTCCTGCACTGCTAAATTGCTGACTCATGTTTAAAGGTATTGTTATGGATGACTGACACAGACCTATTGTGGTCATGTGACATGTCAGTAACTGATTAGCTAAAACAAAGAAACAGCCAGCTTTTGATCTCTCAGAGGCACACAAGGTGAATCCAAAAGAATGCTCCGGTCGCTTATTGATTTCACCTGTTAAGTCAGGTGGAACGATAGCTCAGTGGCAACTCGGTTTCCCTTCAGTCAGAGGACATGGGTTCAAGGACCCCATGCTGAATGTGAATACCAGCTCCTGGGGTGCTGCTCTGAAACAGACCCTGCCCTGTGCCCTCGCTGTGGGGAGTGAAAAGATTATGTTCCTCCAGCACTACAAATGAAAGGAACTATACGGCTTTCTGATGAAGACTTGATTCAACAGCTTTGCCGCTACCTACAGTATATATTCCATTAATATGTAATCATACATCAGCATCAAAGAAGCAGGACATATCAGACCTGAGCTGACCTACTTAGATTCACTCATGCTGACTTGTGGCTTATTCCTACCTTAATGTAAAGCAATAATTTGCTTTAGTACCAGACTGGCACTTTTTCAGCACTGGTACCTTAAAAGAAGTAATGAATACTGAACCACCAATATTGGACTGGGCCAGTAGGTCACCATTATTCATTCCATTTATTAAAAAAAAGTTGTGTAAAGATAATACTTGTAGTGTCATTGTAGTGATGACAGGTTCAGATGAATACAGAGTAGAATGGGGCTTTTCTATTGGCCCTTTTGGCCATGCCGAGTCAAACCAGAATGCCCTGATTTTCATTTCCATTACCACTTTTATCACACATGAGCTGTGCAAAGCCGCACCCGAGATGGACTGTCTCGTCCATCATGGCCAACCCGTGAAGACACCCCTTCCTCTCTATCCAATAAGTGTGTGTTGAGAGTGAATTTACAAGAAAGCAGTGAGAAAGAAGTTTTTAAAAAAATCAGCTCTCATTACTTTTGTAGTGTCTAACTGAACCTCTGTAGTTTGAAGTTTAGTTTCTCTCATGTGTTGCCATTTGTACTTCCATCTATCTGCCTTATTTTACTGTTTCATGTTTGCTTTCAGAAATCGTGTTGAGTTACAACTGATGAAAACCCGACATTTCCTGATTTTGCTGCTTCATATTAAGAGCTTTTGAATAACAAAATAACATGGGTCTTTTATTGTGAAGAATTTGTAGGAAATTAAATGTTTGGGGTTTTACAGCTGTTCAGCTTCAGCTAAGCTTGTTGTCATTTTAAAGACACATCTTTAAGCAGGTAGCCCTGTTGTAATGGAGATGCAAATCCCTGCTGTGCTGGGCTGACATGCCAAGTCAAACCAGTCCAGAAAATGTGTATGGAAGAGGGGTAGTAGTGTGTGTGTGTGCATGCATGTGCATTTGTGTAACTAACAGTGCCTGAGTGTGCGTGTTTCTTACAGTGTGAGTGCACCCTGCAGTTGCTAGTCAGATGTATGTCAAAACTAAAACTAAGCCAGCTTTCAAACACAGCACGCTCTGCTAGACACACTGACTAATGCAAAGAGAAACTCACATAAATGTACGTCCACATATGCAATAAAAGTACTGTATTCCTCTGTCTGTCACACAGACACACGTACACACATTGATGTGTGTTTTAATATTCTTTAATGTAATTTCTTTTTTTTGTTCTTTCTTGTCTCTCTATGCTCTCTCAACACAGCAGCTGTTATTTGCCACCATTTTATATTCTCATCATAAAACAGTGCTAAGATAAATTGAACGTTGTCTCTTTTCTCTCTTTTAGGTTTCATCTACACATGTGGCGGCACACTGAAAGGCAGAAATGGCAGTATAGAATCGCCTGGCTTTCCCTATGGCTACCCCAATGGGGCAAACTGCACCTGGGTCATTGTCGGGGAGGAAGGAAGCAGAATCCAGCTCATGTTCTTGTCATTTGCCATCGAAGAAGAATATGACTTCTTGTCCCTGTATGATGGACACCCACATCCTGCTAACTTCAGGACCAGGTAGGACCAGTTAGTTGTTTAATTATAACTTGTTTTTTGTTGTTGTTTACAAGAGGTCTAATTTGAACAACTGGCAAAGACAAGGTGGCAGTAATCAGTCATCATGTAATAGCACTAGGCTGCTAAGTAAGACAAATAGAAACAGGATTTTACACACTTCATTTAGACTACTTTCACAGCAGATTATTTGTGTTCAGCATCCTCTAATCTCCATAAAAAAGTAGCACAGCAAACACAGCCTGAACACCTGTTATGGCATATAGCCCATTGTTTAATATTAGGTTACCATTGATGTGCAGCCAGTTTCCACTTCTTTAAGCTGTCGCTATGAAAAGGTACTTATTTGTGTTTTTGCCAATTAACGGTGAGCTGTAATGAGCTAATGTGTTTACACGATGAAAATATTAGATTATGAATGTAAAAGAAAACTGAAAACAAGTGCAGAAATGAATGAATCTTATTTTTTGGTCTTTATTATTTGAAAAGCACATATTGTTTTATGGCAACATAAATGCTTGTTGTTTCAACAAATAGAGACAAGATGTTATCGGTGCTGGGCTGGATTCTCTCAAGCAATACTATAACACTATTGCAGTAGAATAAATGACCCTGCATAGCAACAGGGTGCTGTCCTGCTGAAGTACACAAATTGTCAAGGCTCAATCATTGTGGATTCCCTTTTGATATTGAACTATTGCATTGTGCAGAAAACACAATACCCAGAAAGAAACTCATTTCAGATAAGCTATTAAACTCTCCTTGCCTTATGATTTTATCAGGCAATCAATAGTGCCTAATAGCATCTCTCTGTGACTCTATTCACTTTCGACATGTTCCTTTAACCCTGCAATTACATAATTATTAAGTTATTAAATTAACTGTGAAACATGAAAGTGCTGTCTATTGAAATGTTTGATTTTCTCATGGCTAGACACTGATAGCAATTAGGTTGATACTGAAGCTTTGGTTGATGTTGTTGCACAAGTTGGTGCTCAAAAAAAGACCTTGTCATCTCTTATCTGACATACTATTGATCTAAGTAGAACTTCAGTTCTATTAAGCTGACTGCAAAAAAAAAATACAACAATGAAAAAATAACTGAAATGTGAGAGTGTTATCAAAATGTTTGATTTTCTCATGGCTGAACACTGATGGAGATTAGGTTGACACTGACATTTTTCACAGAAGGTCAACTCTCACATACTCTTGATCTAAATGGAACTGAAGTAGTTTTTGAAAAGGAAATATTTTTGCTTGTTTATACGCACAGAAACTGCCCTTGGAATTAGACTTGTTTGTTGCATGAAGTATTCAATGACACCTGAATCTACTAAAAACAACTTTTTTTTATCTCAACCAAACAAATTGGAAAAAAACACACATTTAAGGCAAAATGTTATTAATGAAAAACAGCTATCATAACATATTTGTGTGCTAAACACTTCCTTCTCCTTCCCAGTCGAAATCAAATATTACTGCCAATATGATATATGTGTAAAGTTATGAGAACAAGGACAATATTTAGTTTTATTTGATCCTTTTATCAAGCTCCTCTGCTTGCACACTTGTCCTTCCGTGGAAGCTACAGAAAAAATAGCTCTGAAGAGGTCTTGATTTCATTTTGGATGCGGATGATGTGAACATCCATCTGGAACTAATTCTTTGAATCAACAAAATCCGACCTGAAACCAAGGACAGCTTCACACAAGAGGCTCTTCTGGTAGCTCGTCTTCTTCAAGGCAACAGCACTTTATACTCACACCAACCTAGGCCAATTTGATGAGGGATGCACAAACCCACAGAGGAAGAGGCTCTGCTTATGGAACAGATCCACCTAGCAAAAAAACAGACAACTGAAGAAGATGCCAACTCTGCGCCCCAAGAGATGTTAACACCAGCATGGTTTGCCACAAACAGGTTCATTTGCAGGTCACATGCCAACGCTAACACATCATCTGCTAGAAACCTTTTTTTTTTTATCAGCTTTGTCTATGTGCGACTGAGTTCTTCACGAATACACAATTTCCTTCTAAGTAACAGAGATGTGTTATTTCACCTGAAACATTTCTTTATGTGTGTTTTTGCCTTTGCTGTTATCACTGATTTGAAAAAAAGGTGATGTAACTTGGATTTTTTCCCCCTGATTATCTGTTTAGTAACAAACTTTTAATTTCATCTAAAGCGAAAAACAAATATATTTTTAAAGCTGATCCTTTGCTAAGCCCCTCCTGAAAATGACAACTGTCCAATCACAGATTAGCAGTCGTGACAAGGGCACTGCAGTCCTGTCAAATTCTGCATTTCTCTACATGTTGAAGTGCTGCTTTATGAGTTTGGACAGTGGCATTGTTTTTGTAGTCTTTCAAAAATGTAAAACACAGGAGAGCACATGTAGGCCAAGTAATCTAATCCCTGCGCTTCCTCTTCCAGCGAGTGTATTTCTGTCATTAATTGTATACATATTTGTGTCATAATTTACCATCTGACCAATGATCACTGGGATCTAAACTAGCTTTAGTCTCAGTCTTTAAGCATTAATGTTATATTATGGATGCAGCTGTTAAGTAACTTTACGTATTTCAGACTCTTTTACAGGGTTAGGGTTAGTCATCATTTTAGCTGACAAAATCCATAGTTGTCAGCTAGAAAGCTGCTTTTGTTAACTTCTTTGTGGAACTTCCCAGTTTCACTGTTAAATCAACCACTGTTATCACTATAAACTGCATATGTGCAGTGCGAGAATGGAAACCTTGACAGGTGTAGCAACGGTAACTAAGAAAAGCAGGGCTTAGTGAAGGGTCAATTAAGTAAGATCGTTGTCTCTGTCTTAATATGCCTTATTCAGCCCGCTCAGTTTTGGCCAGGAACACAAAAGCTGGAAAAATCTATCAAACACAACAGTCAGAGTGCATGCAAATCTATTTTGCATTTCCACTGGCCAAATTACAGCCTGACAATTCACTGTTTTCACTTTTCCGCTTGAATTGCATTATCAACATTAGGCAGGAGCTCCCACTGTCGATGGGGTCCTGGCTAAAGTTAGAAATGGATTTCTTTAATTACATCAGGCATGCATGAGGCAACTATATCACTGACGTAGTGCTAGGCAAGGAAATCTGGTTTGGTTCAGTTGAGGAAAAAGGATGTGGATCATGGAGAGATGAAATGAGTCCTCTTGATACTTGGTTGGTTGCTGAAAAGCAATTCCCTCACCGTGGGGAATGAACCATGTTCCTTTGGTTCAACGGGCATAATTTCTAATCAGCCAGCTGCAATAATCAACCTTTCTCTGACAATCCGGTGGCTTTTAGTGCTCAAATTGCCATACAGACTTAATTAAACAAGGGAGCAAAAGAATACACTAGAATAGAGCAGGGTGACCATGAGATTTTGTGTTTTATGTTATTCCAAATTCTGCAGGGGAAAAGAAAGAAAGAACAAACAGATATGAGGAGGAAGAAGTGAAAGATGCCCTCTATGATGTTATTGGTTGATTAGGATTTCGTGCTTCTTTGAGATAACAGGACAGGATGTGCTGTGTGAGTGTGTGGGCACATGCATTGTGTGCACACACGTGTCTGTGTGTGAGGAAGATTTATGGTCTGCATAGTTACAATCGCCCCACTAGTTAAGCCAAATTACCTCTGCTGTCTCATTCTCTGTCTCTGTCCTTCTCTCCCTCACACACACACACACACACACACACACATACATACATGCACATGGACACACACATGCCATGGACATAGGGCAAAATGGTGATTAAAAGGTCCGATCCATTAACAAGAAAATGGTAATTATGGGGAGCGTGATTAACATGGATCACATAGACACATGCATGCTTGTGCCCGCTTGTGCCAGAAAAAAGACACACACGTGTGATCTCTCTTATTTTCTGACCTCATAATGTAACCATAGGTCTTGTGTTTTCTTCCCAGAATTGTTCAATTATAGCACAACAAACACAACACAAAATCAAAAATGTTTAAAAACTGTACAGCCCATGATTGTTTTTCAATTTTAATTTTCAAGGTGATGCTGCTTGTCCTCAAACCAGGGTCAACTTTATTTATGAGCTTTGACACATACACATTAATCAACATTTTCCATTGATAAGTTTTTATAACAAGGTAAACGAGGTAACGAGGCTTGTTCCAGAGCCACGTTCCAGCTGACAGCAAGCAAGCACTTGTGCGAAATGTTTGTCTTGGTGACTGGACAAATCATATCATTAACTAACTCTCAGTTTAACGCACAGATTCAAGTGTAATATAACAAATCCTCTCAGTCTCCCCTCAGACTACTTATTTATTCAGGTTGGAAGTTGGCATTATTGACTGTTTTGAACTTTGGGTGGGTCTCGTCTCACCTGTCCGCCCTCTCCATGATGTCAGTGCAACTAGCAGATATGATGAATCGAGCTGGTCTTGTTCCTACTTGCTGTGCTTGTAGTATTTTGAAAGCCAGGAAGCACACACTGATGCAGACACTGTAGCTCCTCAACGTTTAAAACACATTAATATTGCATAGGACCTTAAATGACAAATTTCATGCCACTCTAGTTTTGCTTTTGTCCGTGAGAACTGGGTCAGAGCAGGCTTAATGGCATCCTCCAAAAGCTTTTGAAAACACGTTTTTTTTGTTTACTTCTTCCTTTAATACTGATTTTAAATTGGTAATATTGTTTAAGGAACTCATTCCAAAACAAGGTACCCCATGTGGCGTCTCAACTGCAAAGTTGGGAATACCTGGAAGAAATATGAGCTAATAAATATGTAATTGTGCTCACAATTACCACTCCAGCTCTCCCTGGGAGTTTTCTTAATTAAATTGATAAAATGTTTTAATTAAGGCGATTAAACTATTAAATGAAAGATGGTTCCTCATTAAACTACATTAATAATCTAATTGATTGTGTTCTTTGTTGATCTTTTAATCACTATTGTATATGACTGGTCCAACCTGCTTTCATTAGGAAAAAATTAAAAAGAAATAGAAAGAAAGAGCCAGAGGAAGAAGACTGTGTAACATATCTATTTAGGATTTTTTTTTTTTTTACAGTACAGTACGGGAGCCTGGGGACAGTTGCTACACTTTTTGCATTTTGTTCAGTTTCTGAGAGATTATTTGGACTAGACTAACCACTTCTTTATATATTAAACGTACATCTGTCTGCTAATTACCCATACCATTTAACATTCACAATATTTATTTTAATGGAAAAAGTCAGAGATTGCAGCTGACCCTCAACACAGAGGACAGTTGCAACCCAGTCAAGGGAAGGTTGCAACATTTTAAAGATACATTACATTTTATATTTAACCTTTGCTTTGTGTCCTAATAAACTAGTATTGTGAAAATACACATGGTTCTACAATAATATTGTAGTATTATTTATTTAGTGATATTTAGTTAACAGTTACTGAGTTTATTTTGTTTATGTGTAGAAAATAGGCCTATGTTGAGTCAATGTGCAGATGTTAAAGAGACAATTCAATCTCTATATTTCAGACATGAGGAATGGAACAATTTGCAATGCAACGAACATATATTTTATTAAACATATATTGATTGTACAAAACTGTAACAGTGACTCACTTACTGTATGTTGAAAAATACTGTTATGTGGTCTGTTTTTGATATGGATGCTTAGCTTTGGGACAGTTGCAACAACTTGTCGTTGGCAAAACATCACGAACAGACAGAAGTCGAAAAAAGTTCATGCCCCACACCCCTAAGTTATTATCAGTCAGTAACAATAGTTGGGGAAGCAACTGACATAAAGGATTCAAAGTGAATTTTAGTGAAATAAAAATGAGCATGATAGCAAATTCTTGTTTGTTTATTTCTCCTTCATAAATCATTTAACTTTGTTTCACTCCATATTTAACCCTTGGTTATCCATGTCCTTCCTGCAGTGTCTCTATACCCCCAATTTTGGGAACCACTGCCATAGTCATATCTGGACTTTGATTGTGTTTCTGAGGCATTTGTCACCTCATTAACTGTAGATAAAGTAGCTCCTCATCTACAGCTTGGTGTTGTTGTCCCCTCCCCACCCCACACTTATTAACTGTTTTGATTACACAGGCTGAAATGATTGACATTATTCCACATTAAATAAACAAAATGACTGCATTTGTAAGGAACATGTGAGTATTTTTTAGTTTTCTGTGATTTACAAACCATCTTGGAAAGGTGGATGGAAACAATCTATATATTCATTAATCACTCAGTTCTCCCATAATTGCGGTCCTGTTTTGATTTATGTCAAGATATGGTGTTTGCATGGACCATAGAGTATCATCGTTATTCATAACATTCAAAGTTTATGATCGTTGTCTGTTATCAGTGCATACTATATGTAATTTCAACTCATTGACATGCCTCCCAGTGAATGCCAGTTTGAGGAGTCTTTTACGGCTGCCTGGGCACCAAGATAATCCAGTAATCGGCCATAACTGTGATAGTAGTGTGAATGTTAACACACTTATTAACAGTGAAGGCAGAATCGTGAAAAGAAATTAGGAAAAAAAAGACAGGGAACTGGGTGACACAGAGGCAGAGTTAAGCAAAGACAGAGTGTGTTTCTATATAATCATTTTGAGTTATATCAGAGTCTCCTGAGGTGTTCTTGATTTATCCTGAGAGACCCTTAAACAGACAGTATGACATTTTGAAATTAAATCTGTTAATTGTCTTCATTGGCTATTTGTCACATTATGTCGGTGGCTCTTCAGGTTGTGGTTATCCATTTGCTTTATTCGTTTTCCATTTAATAGAAATGCCAGTTCAGTTTTTTAATTAATTTTATTAAAAAATAAATGTATACTCATAAGAAGGTCAAGGTAATTATTATTACAAAGGCCTTAATACTGTTTAAACCTAAATAACCTAAAATACAGCACAGGATGGATGGATATCAGTGTGTCTGCCTGTAAATACAGTTTAAAGGTACAGCGTGTAAGATTTATGGGGATTTATTGGCAGAATATGTCAGAAATGGGATGTAATATTCATAAGTATGTTTTGATGAGTGTATCAGCACCTTAAAATAAGAATAGTTGTGTTTTTGTTGCCTTAGAATGAGTCGTTTATATCTACAGAGAGCGTGGGTTCTCTTCCACAAAGACCGCCATGTTGTACCACCATGTTTATACAGTAGCCCAGAATGGACAACCCAAACGCTGGCTCTAGATAAGGTCAACTGTAGGATCCCCAACATGTCTGAAAGTGGAGGGTGAGGCCGTGGTGTTTGCAGTCTGCAGGATCTGTTCAATTTCAGTGTGTTTTCTAATCAGTACAGTTTAATGTGCTGAAACTGTATTCATATATTTATTTTCTATGAAAACAGTTAAATCGTTTTTTTTTTTCATTTCTTTTGAGACTTACAGTGACAGACAAGCGCCATTTGACTGGTTTGTTGAAACTTAAACCATAAAGTTCAACATTGCTCAGCTTTACCTTGTCGCCTCAGTTGCTTTCATGCAGTTGTAGCTTATGTCTTCCAGTGTTGCACGCTGCCATTTGAAATGACTGGCTTCTTGTCACTCACTGATGTTTTGTCATCGTAAATATGAAAGCCTGGTAAGGTCGCAGCACATAAATTGTTGGAGCAGAAGACGTGAGTGGGACAACAAGTAGACTTCAGAGAATTTAACAGCTGTCTGAGAATTAATAATGTGTGAGCACCAAGAGAGCGTCTGAGAGTTTTTGGGCATGGATGGATAGATGGATGAAATGCAAGTACTAAATGATGGGAGAAACAGTACTTGATGTCTTTCTTTGCCAGACTTTCAGGATTAAAATAGGAAATGGCCAGATTGAGGATTTGATCCCATTGATGTGTGTGGGACTGATTACATGTTGCAGACAGTCAAAAGCTTTAACAAAATTACCATAATTTCCGTCAACATGCAAAATAAAATCAAAAGGCATCATTTTTGGTAATTGCAACAGAAAGTAGGTCACAGAATTATGATATGAAGTCATAATGGGGTTTTGGAGTATGATGAATCAATCCATGGGAAACAAGGGAGATGTCTCAGAAGAATAATTGAGAGCAATCCAAAGACTTTGAATGCACCACTCACTGAAACACTACATTTAGACTCTTTTGTGAATAATACCAACCTTCCCACCCAGACCTGAAAATCTGGTCTTATTTAAAAATGTATAACCAGGGAGACATGCTTCAATGAGGAGGTATTTGCAGCAACCCACATTTCTGTTGAAAATAAAATCAAGACAGCAAAAGGACACACGCAAGATTAACGTATGTAAGGTTTTGTAGTGGGATAGAGGCGAAATTGTCACGAAACTAATGGTAGAAAAAGGAATGACATTTGTGGTCACACGCAAATTGATACTGGATTACCATGACGTTACTATATACAGCCCCAAATTGTCACAATTTTCATTGTAGTCATCATGATTATACAGTATATCAGTCTCTTTTGATATATGTCAAAATGATATTATCTCTATTAGTGTTTCTTTTTTCAACCACCCACTTTAATGTGTGAGCCCTTCTCATCCTTACTTATCATGAATGCTGCGTTTATGTTACGTGAGGGCATCCATTGCAACATCTGAAGTGATGTTTTTCTTGTGTTCAATTTCATTGTCTTTTAGGTTTAATCATAACTATTGTGTCTACACTTGAGATATAAGTTTTACAGCAAGAAACTGAAAAGTCAGGCTCACAAAACAGTTACGGAAGTTGTGCCAGGTCACTGAATGAATATTTAATCAATGCAATCTGTCAATCTGTCCATTCCATCTAGTGCCTATATTTGTTTTGTGCAAGGAAATCTGTTCCTAAACCATTTACTAAAGTGAACTAGGTTTGTGTGGATGCATGCCAACAGTCGGACTGGCTTCGATCTGGATAATCTTAGGCTGTAATCATTAGAAATGTGGTTAGAATGTCTGGATTATATTTGGGTAAAAAACAGAGGAGGACTTGAATGTAGTGTTAAATGGTTTATTTGTGATTTCAAAGAGATTCAGTGGCAGACTATCAAAGGGTCATGCGGACAATTTATATTGAACAACACTTCAGAAAGTTTGCCATTGAATATTGCAATTGATATTGCAGTTTGTGGTTTGTGCTTTCCCAGTAAAACAGCATCAATATAAAACAAGTAGGCCTTAGTTACCGCAACCAACTATAGAGCAGTGCTCAAGAAATGTTTTTGATCGTGAAGACCAGGCCTATTCAATTGGCATTCTGTGGGCCCAATCCCAACCTTTAACGACCTCAATCTGACCCTTTAATCATTTATAAATTTGACAAAACGTTAAAATAAATAATCTCCTCATTCATTGGTCGTGAGTGTTGTTAAGCACAGAGACAAGGCTCCTTTGTTAAATGCCTGGTCCACTGGCACAATACATTTTTTTCAAATCTGATGAAGGCTAAATGCTGAACTGTAACTGGGAGTAACTTCCAAAAAAAAGAAACATCTAAAGTAAAAGAAAGCAGGAGGTGATGCCATTTTATTGTATTTTTTCATTTTGTAAAGTCGTCATTTTCAGGTTGTTGAGATTTCTAGAAGTGTATGAATTTTCCGATTTACCCTGAATGCAGCATAAACGTTACTGCTTGTTGACTTGATTAACTGCGCAAATTCAGGTGCGAAAGATGATTTCTCTCGATGGGAGAATGAATAGAGCTTTCAGTTTGGACTAATTAAGTCTAGTAAGTACTATTATCAACAACAAATTCCACCTAATGTTTGTATCGGTAATAATATTCGTTTCATACTGTAAAAACTGTCAGCTAACATTTGGTAACTGTTGAAACTGCTATTACATCTAAACTACCTATTCTGTATAAACGTTAGCTAACGTTAATGTTTGCTAACGTTAGATCTTATTACCTGGCTAACAATAGGTTGTGTCCTTATTTTATTTTAAAATCACCTTTGCTGGTGGAATATTGAGCAGAAACCCTTATAATATATATCGATAGTCCAATTTGTTATTTGCTGCTGAATTTGTTGAATTAATTTAACGTTATGTTGTCAGAGTTGCAGAATGAGAAGAATAGGCGAGGTTTGAGGAAAACAGCGGAAGCCTGGGAGTTTATTTTGTCAGGTGTCACAGAAGCAGCTCTGTGATGTGAGAGGAGAGTAGATGAGAGTCCCGGGGGGCTGACGGAGGAGCCTGGTGGAGGAGCTGACGCAGGGGCATCTGTCTTAAGGCAGGTCAGTGAGTGAGTGACTGAGGTTACACGGGAGGAAAGCAGGACTATAGGAGAGTGCAGAGGGACTGGCCAGGAGCCTGGCAGCCTGCTATTTGTTGCTTTACTCTGGACAAAGAAGCACAGTGCTGTGTGATTTGAGTGTAATGCTTGTCTTTTGTAGTAGTGGTGATTAGGTTGACCAACTGTGAGTCCTTACAACTCTTTGGGATAGTGTTGTTTGGGTGTGGTATAGCAATGCTGCCTCTCTCTGGATGCTTTGTGCAACAGGTCTGAAATAAGTGTTATTGCGTATTATGATGTTATTCTGATCACTGCATCATTTCTTGACATCCATGAGTTCCAACCAGCCAAAATGAACACATCATAACATGGTAAATCAGTCCATTAAATAGCTTTTTAAGTAATGTCTCTCAGGACTGACTCCCACACATTTGCTGTGACATGCTTTTATGCTCTGTGTCACGCTGTCAAGCTTACTAAATGAATCCAAAAACATAATGTAAATAGCCATTGACTTGTCAGTCTGAGCATACTGATGCTGAAACTACCAGGTAAGTACTACTGGTATATATTTATCTGCATTAGGGATGCACTATATTGGATTTTTGCTGATATTTTGATATTTACCAATTTGCTTTGGTCAATTCCTGATGAGTGCACACATTTTTTCCACTTAATTGCAAAGAACATCCAGTCTACTTTTATCAGGATGGTGCACAAGAAGATGCAGACATAAAATGCAATGCTTTTCATTCCTGGGCAAAATAATAAATCTACTATTGAAAGTAATTTTTCGAAGGCAGCTGTTTCTCTTTGCTTTTCACCAGCTTGTTGTAATGATCACAATGACAGCTTTTAAGATGGGCAATCAAATTTGTAGTGCTGAAGGATTTCAATTTGGCGGCTCCTCGCATGAACGATGCTGAGCAATCATTGCAAACAGCAACTTTGCTGTGTTTCAAATACTTCAAAAACCCCTCTACATCACAGACATATTCGTGATGCAAGCACGTAATTAAAGCATCATCTCATTGGCTTGTCATATTGGCAGAATTATTTATTTAATTTTAAAGCTGATATTAATGACATGCCGATATCATTGTGCATCCCTAGTCTGCATTATGAGATTTTGTTTTTAAAAACTGGTGTGGTGCCTTTGTGGTGTGGATAACATAAAGGCAAAAGGCATGTTTCATGGCCGCTGTGAAGTTGAAAATATTTTATTGCTGAATTATTTTTTTTTGTCTGCCTTTGCAAATGGACTGTAACACCAAATACAGCATCTTTATGACTACTGGGAACAATTTTAATGTGTTGGAATTAACTTTGCATCTTTTAGGCCAACTAGCTAGCTTAGAAAGTAAATATCAAAAATCATATTCAGATTTTTTGTAACAATAACTCATACTCCATTGTTTTAAACCATGACTTCTGTAACTGTGACTCCAGGTGAGTTTGCTGAAGCACATAAAGAGGAGAGAGAAGGAAAGACTGGAGAGTAGCAGATGAGAAATAGAGGATGGAAGTCCTAATGTGGAGAGGTGTCCAGAGGAAAGGGAAGAGGAGTAGGAAAATGGATGAGCAAACAGAGAAAGCCCCAGAAGCAAGGACAGATGCTCAGGTAACCAATTTAGCAACAGCAGAGTAGCTTTCTTGGCAAACCATAAATAGTACTGATGTATAGAAGGTGAAGCAAAACAATGTGCATAATGCAAATTATTTATATAGTTCAGATGTTGTAATACCCAGCAGCACAGGCACAGTATTTATATAGTAGTCCATTGAAGGTATGCCACAGAAAAGAGGGGAAAGGAGAGGAGAGGGAAATCACCATACCGCTTTTAAGCAGATGTTGGTGGTATTCTTAAGTTAAAATAGTCTGTAAATGTATGCAGACGAGCGTGCACAGCATTTTCATCCTGTGATTTGCAAATCCTGCTACTGTGATACAAGGTTGCAACTCTAGTTGGAATTAGAAAGACTGTGTCTGGGGTGTTACAGCTGTTTGTTGGTGTTTGCATGCAGTTTTTGTGCTTGCGGTTGTAAGTGTACAGTATGTGCATGTGACAGTACAACAATCCCAATTCCCTATTTTGCACAAAAAACACTTATAACTGTTTTACAGAAGGAAAATGCTGTTTACAGCACTGAGTCAGTAATGGAGCAGATGAGCAGGGAGTGGTTCTCTGGTCAAGTATAGTTACATTTAATGCTGGTATAATGGCCACATTTTTAGGTGACATATGGTCACATTCATATTAGATGTCAGTGATGTGTGGACCAAAACATGGTCACAACAAACATACAAAATTTATCATACATTTTTGGACAGTTGGTGTGTTGATTTTGTAGTGAGACTTATTGTGCATGTACAAGTTCTTGTTTTGGCCAGTCATTTATGTGAAAACTACTCACAGTATTAAATCCAGTCACAGTGCACAGTTCTATACTGACATCAATTAAAGGAGCACTATGGAACAGTAGCACATCGAAAAATGAGCACAGCAGTCCAAATAGTGAGTTGGAGCCATAGGCTGTATATTAAATACGTTGAAATCCTATTTAATATACATTAATCAGGCATAACATTATGACCACTGACAGGTGAAGTGAATAAAACTGATTATCTCCTCATCATGGCACCTGTTAGTGGGTGGGATATATTTGGCAGCAACTGAACATTTGTCTTCAAAGTTGATGTGTTAGAAGCAGGAAAAATGGGCAAGCGTAAGGATTTTAGCGAGTTTGACAAGGGCCAAATTGTGATGGCTCAACGACTGGGTCAGAGCATTTCCAAAACTGCAGTTCTTGTGGGGTGTTCCTGGTCTGCAGTGTCAGTGTCTATCAAAAGTGGTCCGAGGAAGGAACAGTGGTGAACCGGCGACAGGGTCATGGGTGGCCAAGGCTCATTGATACACGTGGGGAGCGAAGGTTGGCCCGTGTGGTCCGATCCAACAGACAAGCTACTGTAACTCAAATTGCTGAAGAAGTTAATGCTGGTTCTGATAGAATAGTGTCAGAATACACAGTGCATGGCAGTTTGTTGAGTATGGGGCTACATAGCCGCAGACCAGTCAGGGTGACCATGCTGACCCCTGTCCACTGCCGAAAGTGCCAACAATGGGCACGTGAGCATCAGAACTGGACCATGGAGCAGAAGGTGGCCTGGTCTGATTAATCATGTTTGCTTTTACATCATGTGGATGGCCGGGGGCATGTATGTCGCTTACCTGGGGAACACATGGCACCAGGATGCACTATGGAAAGAAGGCAAGCCAGCGGAGGCAGTGTGGTGCTTTGGGCAATGTTCTGCTGGGAAACCTTGGGTCGTGCCATCCATGTGGATGTTACTTTGACACGTACCACCTACCTAAGCATTGTTGCAGACCATGTACACCCTTTCATGGAAACAGTATTCCCTGATCGCAGTGGCCTCTTTCAGCAGGATAATGCGCCCTGCCACAAAGCAAAAATGGTTCAGGAATGGTTTGAGGAACACAATGAGTTTGAGATATTGCCTTGCCTCCGAATTCCCCAGATCTCAATCCAATCAAGCATCTGTGGGATGTGCTGGACAAACAAGTCCGATCCATGGAGGCCCCACCTCGCAACTTACAGGACTTAAAGGATCTGCTGCTAACGTCTTGGTGCCAGATACCACAGCACACCTCCAGAGGTCTAGTGGAGTCCATGCCTCAACGGGCTGCAAAAGGGGGACCTACACAATATTAGGCAGGTGGCCATAATGTTATGCTTGATCATTGTATGATCTATGGTTTAAGCGAGTTGTTTCTCCCAGCCCTGTCCTTCCCAGACTCAGGGAAACTCATGCATCTTGTGCTCCTGCAGGAGCATAACATTGTAAATAACATGTCAGTTAACTACTCTGTAAGTTTATCAGCTGTTATTAACTGTCAGTTGTCTGCCAATGTAAAGTTAAGCCAGTTATCCTGAAAACAAAAGCACACTGCTTTTAAAATACTTTGGAGTTTAAGTGACTGCCTGCCTTCTGCCTGCCAGACCCCATTAACATATGACTCGATTTAACCACTGTAAACATCTACTTCTAAAAGATTATTAATGATTTCTTACAACTCATAAACAAACAAACACTCATTTGACAAACATTTGACATTTATTTGAACTCCAATTATTGTGAAAAGGGCCGACAATAGCACAAGTTACAAGCAGAATAGAACTTCCAAAGAAGGACATTGTCCTCAAAGATGCTAGTATTTCAACTGTCCTAAATCTCTGATGATATATCATGGCCATTTTATGATTTATTATATTAAGTAAATTACAGATTTCTCCTTTCCATCTTGTAGCCACTGTATACCAAAAGAAAACCATTACTGTACATCAAAGTGGCAGGATCTGTAAAATCTGTTCTACTTCTTCTGGGTTTCCACATACTGGCTAGTTTATTCCCTCTTTCCTGTTCCTGCCCTGACCCAGTTAGTATCTGCAATCCTCTACAGCACCAATTTTACACCTGGCTAAGTCACACCCACACCCCCTACACACATAGGAGACATGGACTGAAACAGAGGGACACAGTCACCAAACAAAACTCACACACAACCTCATGAATACACTCACGCACATACAGATAGACATGCATCTTCAACACACACAGAAGGAAAATGCACACAACCACAAAGGCCATGGGAAACAGCAGTGTGTGATTGGTGTGAAAATAAGCAAATATGGTCTTTGATGTTGGGACAATATTCCTGAGTGGAATTGAGTACACTTCTTTGTGAAGAAAGCAAGAGGTGTATGTAGATGTATATGTGTGTGCGTGAGTGAGTGAGCGGTGTGTGCGAGTGTGAACTGAGGTGTGTTTACCCCTGAGGTAGTGGTATTTCATCTCTTCCTGCATCAGTTCTGCCCTGTAGGGGGTAAGAGGTGTGTGTGTGTGTGTGTGTGTGTGTGTGTGTGTGTGTGTGTGTGTGTGTGTGTGAAGATCCAAATAGCTTTGCTCAGGTTAAAAAGACAGGAAGGAAGAGAAAAAGAACACTTTCTTTTTTGTGGCTTTTTTCAAGACTTTTCTCTCTGCATGGAGCATGGACCAGCGTTTTGGTGCTTCAAAATCAGGATTACTTTATATGTACCATTGCACAAAATCAGTTGTAGTTTAGAAATTAAACATGTAGTGGCTCAAGCATAATAAACTCACTCACTCAAATGAAAGAATTCTTATATATACCCTGTTAGATATCCTTTTAAATCAACATAGTCAATAGTAAATTGTGAAGATATGAATGAAGTGGGGTTAGGTACTGAACTTGGTACGTCAGTACTACTGAGTACTAATTCACATTAAATCAATCACTGCCAAATTTCTGGGTGAGTGAGTAATCTTCAGGTTAATAATTAGCTTTACTGTGATAACTGTCTTGGTCGGCTTAGCGTTTTTATAACGTCAAATGTAGCCACCACACAACCACTTGCTGTGTCTGAAACTCCTTTATCAACATGATATTTAGTACTCCACAACAGTGTTTGATATTTATTAGCATGTCCGAAACCAATATTCTAGGCTATTAACAGGGAAATGTTAAAGTATGCAAGCACAGCGGTGGTAATGACGACTACACCATAACTGGAAGGATATCGTTTTCTTAATGAGACAAACAACGGCGTAGCCTTGGTGACAGACTGACGGGCTGCATGTAGAGATGGGTTTGAGACAGGAAAGGGATGGATTTTATTTTGTGTGGTGTGTAAAATGCTCTTAAAAAACAAAATATTTGAAAAAAATAAGAATATTGCAACTGAGAAGTTTGTACTATTTTTTTTTACAATTGAAATTACTTTTTTTTCTTACAGAGCAAGTAATGTGCCAAAAACTGATACCCTTTGGGTACCAGTACTGCATTGCAGGTACTGACATTGGTACCCTATCGGTCAAATGTGAACGGTATAGACCCCTGACATGAAATAGAACAGATAACAGCCCGCTTGTGCTGGACATTAATTAACTTGCAAAAACCAAACAAATCCTGCCGGGACAACTTAATTTGCCAGTGCACAGAATTGGTTGTAGTTGAGAAACGTGCATTAGCTCAAACATAACAGAATAACTGCTATGAGGACACAACATGACCCCCAGCACCAAGAGAATTGCATAGGAGGTTGTAGTGGCAATGCAGTACAATAAATTAAATACATTAAAGTGAAAAACTTCTTATGTATCCCTCGTTAGATATCCTTGTAAATCAACATTGTTAATAGAAACTGTAAAGATGTACAGAAACTACACAAGATAATAGCCCACTGGTGCTGGACCATAATTAACTTGCAAAAGCCAAAGGAATCCTGTCTGGACAACTTTCTCGATGCACCAACTTTTATTGCAGTAAACAACATTTTGGCACAGTGGGTGTCCATCAGGTGTCCAATTTGGTGTAAAATGATGCCTGCAAAGAAATGTTGTGTGGACTTGTTTTGATTTGTGCATAATTGCTAAGCATTGCACAGTGTGCAGGGCCCACTGTGGGTGTGAGTGTATTTGTGGTTAATAGAGGGATGCTTTCATTGGAAGTTACAAAGCTATTTTCAGCCATTTAAGAAATCTGCAATGTTTCTATTTAATGTGACTTTGAATACGGTGTTATGAAAAGGCCACATGGCATTAAATTTGTGCCTCTACAGGGATGGTGTTAAAGCATCCGAGACTACACACATTTTTTCCCAGTTTAATACTTCGCTAAATACAATTTCTTTTTGTAGCTTTTTTCCCCCTGCTTTTTCATGTCAAAGCTTACAGAGACACAAAGGAGAGAAGACAGAGAGAAAGAAGGGTGTTATGTGCTCAGTGAAATATAATTTCCTGATGGATTTAGCTCATCCATCTTAATTCCTTTTCTTTGAATTACATAATTTCTCTGTTTCTCATTTTTACTTTCTCTCAATCACTGTCTGTATCTCTGAACCTAAGCTTTCAGTTCATTATCACTCCTGTCTTGATATACAGTCACTGGTATCATCTCTCTTTCTCACAATCCGTCTCAGTCTTTCTGTCAATGTCTGCCTTTCTCTGAATGATTGTAATTCACTCTTTCATCTCTGTGTTTCTTAATTTCTGTCTCTCAACTCTTCTCTGTGTCTCTTTTCACAATATTAATTCAGCCCCCTCCCACTCCTCCCCACCCCATCTGTTTCTCTCTCAATTCTTCCTATAAATGTCATTAATTCAGTACCGATAACCAGCTCTGTTCTTTTCAGCTCAGCCTGGCACAGATTATAATTATAATCATTACAATAACGTTAACAGTGCAGTACAATATTCAGGAGTCAAATCCCCTGGTGATATATCTCTCTTGAGTCTTTGGAGCTCCTGTTCTTTGTGTCATATTGTGGCCACTGTAGAGATTATGTCTGCGTGCATTTAATACACCTGGGGCTGCCGTTAATTGATTTTTTCCCCCCCATTTTCCTTTGAGTGTTCTATTCAGTCTTATGAGGGAAGAGGGACACCGTTTCACATCATATACAATAACCTATCCATTACAGTGAGCAAATTTAAATGCTTACTACCTATCAGCACTTGATGAAGGCAAAACTTCACATTTAGAAATTGCCATAAAACTTTTCATAATAAAAAAAAAACTCATAATCATAATCATTGTAAAGAAAACTCAGATTTTTTTTAAATATTCACCCTTCAAAAATGTTAGTGAGGACATTGACCCAGGTGCAGCAGAACGGATGACAACACCTTAAATACTGGCAAAAAGCTAATTATTTTTAAATGTGAACAAGCTGACCTCATACTTTCCAGAAGCTAAAGTGATACTTATGACTATAGAGAATATGAAAAATAGTTAAAGTCTGTAAGATGCTTTTGAAAGCTCCAAAATAGACTTGCACGGAATCAATTTGTTCATACCTTCCTGACATTTCACTGGGGTGTACAGATAATACCCTTTTAATGTAGATTCAACTGATCATCATACCAAAGCTATATCAGCAGTAGGGAAACAACACATGCAAGCTTTGTGTAGAATGCTCTACATAAATAACAGAATATTCCAAATAAATAACAATAATGAAATTTAGAAGTTTGGACTTATTTTTTACAATAGAAATTACATTTTTGTTATTACACAGAGAGTATAGTACCAAAAAAGGTACCAATACTCT
The DNA here is from genome assembly GCA_027495735.1 of Lutjanus campechanus. Classification (NCBI taxonomy): domain Eukaryota; kingdom Metazoa; phylum Chordata; class Actinopteri; order Lutjaniformes; family Lutjanidae; genus Lutjanus; species Lutjanus campechanus. The sequence continues at coordinate 35,237 of JAJHUR010136782.1, forward strand.
ATCAGTTCAAATGTGAACAGTCAACAACCCTCACAGATAATAATGATAGTGAGTATTGTGCATATACTGTAAATACTCTGAACCAACCTTGTTAGTAGAAATTCTGACATATGATGTATTTGTATTGTTCCTTCTCTAATAGTAGGGGTACAGAATGTTCCAAAAAAATCATTACTGAGAGCAATGTTCTTCTATCAATTTTTTACAAATATTTTATGAGACTGCAAACTAAGCTGTTTGTTGGCAATATAACCACATACTTGAAAGGACAAAGAAGAGTACCTGCAATTCTCAGTTCATAAATTTCATAGGTGACTTTACATATTATGAGCAAAGCACGCACAAACACTTATGGCAGTTGGCACCTGTCGTGAAACCCTTAGCTTGTCATTTCAGATCTGTAGTGTAGTGTACTGAGCATATAAATAAACAATTGTGTGTGTGTGTGTGTGTGTGTGTGTGTGTGTGTGTGTGTGTGTGTGTGGTGAGAAGTAACGCTTTCCAAAAAAAAGTGAAGCTAAGGAGTTTTCTTGGCAACAGCAAGATGTGCCTTTGCAATTAAAGCAGCAACACTTAGCCAGTTCTTTGGGCACTGTTACAGCATCAGAGGTTAACAAACATTTTGTCCTGTACAGCTTCACTGTATGTCTAGGTTATACTGACAGTGGTTTCATAACTTTCTGATTTATTTGTGACATTAGATTGTGGCCTTTTGCTCTTCCCCATTTCAAATTTGACTATTTATATCCAAAATAAATGGACCTGTGAACCTGTTGAGTTGTGCATGGCCCTGGTGAGACCCACTTAGTCTTGGTCATGGCTGGATCTTCTTAACCCTGTCTCTTTTGGATAGCAGGCTAATGAGAACTAGTGCGGTGTAGCAAGTCAGCCAATATACCTTGGCTCGCTCTCCTGTCTGGTAATATTGACAGTCCTGCCTGTATGTGTGTGTGCCTGCGTGTTTGTGTGTGTGCGAAGTTCCAGTAATCCCAGTGGCTAAGCTGGTAATCCCCTCAAGCTGCCCATTAGCCCCTTGACACACACATGCACATTCACAGACACCACACACACACACAGCTCCTCCAGGGCAGTCACCCAGGTGTCAGGCAGACTGTTCCTCAGGGAGGGATCACTATGATCAGCCACAGAGCTGGCCCACTGCCCCTGGAGGGAGGAATGGAGACACTAGCTGGCAATACATACAGATTAAAGAGAGGGGAGACAAAGGCAGTGGGAAAGATGAAGGGAAAAACAGAAAAAGGGATCATGAGAGGGAAGGAGGCCAGACTGGGACGACTGGAGGGGGAAAGAGGAAAGGAGAAAACTGGAAGGGGGAAACAGAGAGAAGGAACAGACAAAGAAAAATAACAAGGATTAAAAGAAAAAAGGAAAAGTTATTTTTCTGTCTCTTTCTACTCACTGAGCTTCCCTCTGCATTGGGTGTTGTTATCAAGAGAATTTGAAGCTTTGGGATACTCTCCCGTCCACTACTTGGACACGAACACCAGATTTCTGCTAAGGTTTGCTATTTTTCTTGTACAGAGCAGTTTTTTTCAATTTCCGCGTATCCCCTGTTGATGTTTGTGGTTGTTTCTGTCTCTGAAATGGCATCAGCTGATCTGTGCAGCACTGTTTCCTTTGAGTTAGCATCCTCAAAGAGATGTTTCACCTGAGCCACGAATGAACTTTCTGAAAAACAATCCCTTTGTGGATATGGTGTCTTTGTTATTTCTTTTCCTTCCTCAAGTTGATGTGTTAATCAGTGGTTGGACTCTCATGGCCCTTGAAACCTGTTAAAAAAAAGAGAAAAAAAAACTCGGAGTTTCAAATGTATGTCTGTCATGGATAAAATTAGCACTCCTTGTTATTTCTGTAAAACACACTTTTTATAGGTAGGTCTGTGTGGCATTTGTTGAGACAACGACGCCTTGCTGGAGTCTGGTAGCCACCCACCATCCCACTGTAGTTTAGTAGTGAACTGTGTGGGCAGCAAGAGACATGCTTCTCTCATTATATGACGACAACCACACTGAAGCTCTACTATTGTGAGTCATTCAGTTTGAACGCTGAACCCATCAGTACTCTACGCTGACGTGGGATGACAGAGGAATCGTTCTGTTTAGTATGTCACATAACACAAACAGTGAGACACAGTAACAATGACTCATTCACACCGTGGGTATGTTTCTGTTTTCTGCACCTCTTTTCTGTCTCCAACGCAGTTCTAGACAAAATTTGGAGGATTTTGTTCTTACTTGGTTCAGCATGGCTTCATTTCTTTGTCTTAGTGTTTCTGTGCTTGTATGGCTGCAGCAGTCTGTCTCTTCTGGGGCTGCCTCTGACTAAAGATTTTTCTAGTCAACCAGTGGTATTTATGATATTGATTAAAATTTTTAAGCATATGTTTTTGGGGCATAAAGGGAGCTGCCTGTTAAATGCTAATGGCAAAAAGAGAAATGCCTCTGAATGTGTCAGAACAATCAGCAAATAGACTGAACATATTGTTAATTTATTTCAACAGAGTATAACTGGGCAGAAATTGCTTCCAACTTCACAAAAACAAATACTCGCAGGCTTACAAACATGAGGGATGGTGTATGGGTATACTTACATATTACCTCACTACAAACTCGCTTCTCAATTGCTTCTCGCCTCCTGTCTGTGCCTCAACCTGCCATGTCTTCGTCTTCCCTGAGGTCAGAGTCCTGTAGGAGCTGCTATATTGTTAAAGTGATATTCCACCCCAGAATGATAGTCCACTCAATATGTATTCACCCCTATGCTGATGTGAGGATGGGTGAAGATCTTCAGTGCACAAAAGAACCCTGGAGTTTCAGCAGAAAACAGGGTTGTAGCCAATGGCAGTGAATGGTGACCACGGATAAAATGTAAAAAAAAGAACACAAAACAAAAGCAAGATGTCTCCACCCTGCTCGTGTGCTTAATCCAAGTGTCCGTGAGCCGCGACATTAAAATTTAACCACAAAAGACGCCTTTACACCACGTTTTTAGCCAAAATGGCAACTGTAGCCTCCCAGGTAGCATGTAAACATGGCGTCAAAGTATTGTGAGACTTTGTATATCTCACGAGATGTATCGCGAGACTTTGTATATCCTTAATGGATGCACGTGTGAAAATGTCGCGAGAAATGTCTCTAAAGTTCTTCTTCTTGTGGACGGTGACATGATTCATTAGGGGCATATACAACATGTCTCAACATCTTGACAGTACACAGATTGAAACTTGTTAAGTAACAGCCCACTCCATGCTGGAGTATTATTTTAGTAAAGCATTTCACTACCTTTTAAACTGACATTTAATATAGCCATCTGGTTAATTACTTGTGTGTGCACACACGACATGGACATGTTTAAAAATTACATTTAGGGCTCTTAGTAACACTTTCAATTTCCACCCCGCAGGGAGAATCTGAGAATAGAGCAGAGACAGACAGACATAAGGAGACAGAAAGGCCCAGAGACAGAGAGACTGAGAACAATGTGTTTCTCTCTGCTCTATTGCTCTCTCCATTATCCTTCAAGACAGAAATACAAGAATTCAATTAAAAGACCATGTAGTGACCTTAACACACTTGCACATGCGTGAACACACACACAGTTGATGTATCAATTAATCACTGTCTGTCACTTGACCATTCTACCTTGTATATCCTCACTGGACCATGGGAATCATATACTGTGTGTGTGTGTGTGTGTGGGTGTGCACATAAGTGTGTGTTTGTAAAATGTTTTTCTGTTTTATAATGACCGTTGTTATTCCCAACTCCTAAAATGTTGAAAGCTGCAACAGGCCCTCTAAGAGGTCTTTTGTGTGTGTGTGTGTGTGTGTGTGTGCGTGCGTGCGTGCGTGCGTGCGTGCGTGCGTGTGTGCGTCCAAGTCATTAGTATGCACTGCAGTACTGTGTACTCGCCTTGTGTTATTAAACATTAAAACTAGATGACAGAATATGGCCTGAGCCCTGGAGCTAAAACTAACATAGCAGGACACACTCAGAGATATGCACACATACACACTGGCAACATTCACAAGACATTCACACAAAGAGGCATTTCAGCATCCATTGGAAGGGAAAGCCATTTAATAGTTGATTCTTAAAGTAGCGTTTTTTGAGTGAAGAATGTCATTTATTTTCACACAATAGCAAATTAAAGCCACTGACTCTGGTCGGCTCGTTGCTATTGATGTCATGGTCTGCACAGGAACTAAAGAAATTCACTGGCTTTGTGCCAGATACCCATTTCACTTATCATTTTGTGAGGACACAGTCTAATTTATTTATTGATACAGTGCATGCAAATGATACAACTCACTTTAAACTAAATTATACCTATACAAACACAATATAATGTTGTATATGCTGTAAATATTTACTTTATTTACCACTGTATGTTGTATTAATGGTATTTGTAATTATCAAAAGCTCTGTTAAAGCCAGGCCCATTAATAACAGTGCTTAAAGGTTGAGAGCACCCCAGAGTAATTTTATGGATAGAGGCTATATTTTCTGGTTTACAGCTCTAAACCATATTATAGAACGAAGTCCATTTGGATATTAAAACTAACAAACACCCCATCTGTCCACAACTTCAGTATATGGACCATATTATCCTGAGTGGGTTTGGGTTACTTTACCTTAAAATGTTCTATTCAGAGCTTCCCCAGTATGCTCCAGTTCTGCTTTCTGCAAACAGAGACTAGACTAGTCTCAGTCCACCTCTAAGACATCTAATTTGTGATACTGGGCTGGGGATGTCCTGTGCAACCCTCCTTGCTGTTTGATAGAGTATCTGCCAAGGCCCAGTCAAGTCATTTTCATTAACTCATGTATATGATGACTTAAAGAGTGACTAGACATGAGACTGAAAACTAGTGTTATATTTCCCTATCTGAAGGTCTGTATTAGGGCTGCACGATATTAGGAAAACATGCGATATGCGATAATGTTGTCTAGTGTTGTGATGACGATATGACTTGCGATAAATTACCAAATAAACATGGCGTCGATCTCGCGAGACTTCGGCACGTGCGGCCATTAGGATATATACGAAGTCTCGCGAGATCGACGCCATGTTTACATCTTACCGGCTACGTGCAACAGCTGATATTTCTGCTAAAAACATGGCGAAAATGGCGTCTTTTGCGGTTAATTTTTAATGTTGCGGCTTGCGAACACTTGGATTACACCACACAAGCAGGATGGAGACATTTTGTGTTTGTTTTGTGTTTGTTTGTTTAGCCACGAGTTCTTAGTCCACATTTTCTCCGCTCGTCTCTGTCCCTTCCGCCATGACAACTCCCACCAAGCTTTCTCTGCACGCGCTTTGCGACCTCAGCCACTCCCATCAACCTAGGGGGCAGACATCTAGGGCACTCGGGCTCAATCTGATTGGCCAAATATATTGACAGAGCATTAAGGCATGGCGCATGGAAACACACCATTTATCGCAGTTCAGACAGTCTTTTGCAATATGTATATCGCGCATGACGGTAAATTTATGATATATTGTGCAGCCCTAGTCTGTATCACCTCTGACCACACTGAGGGTCATTGATGGGTGTGGTTTGGTGATGTGATGCTACAGTATGGTCCAATGACACACCTTACACCTCTGCATCACTGCAGCAAGGTGAGAGATTAAACCACTGAAGATCAGCAAAAGCAAGATTTTCAGCAAGTTTCAAATTGCTCTTTAAAGGCGTAATATTCTTGTTTTCCTACAATGTAAAGACTAATGTAATCATATAGATAAATCTGGTGAAGTACTGGAAGTTAACTTGAAGCCACTGCTGCGGTGGCATCTCTCTACAGTACAAACGCAAATGAATGCAAACCACCATAAGAAGTTTACAGTTTTGTACTTTTACGACATTACTTTTGACAACAATATCGAAGGAGTCAGGAAGAACTTGTGCAGTTTGAGTGCTCCAACAGTCGTGGCAAATTTTAACTCTGGAAAAACACAGAATGCAAAATACACAAGTCTTTACATAATGAAGAGTGCTGCTCTCTGATGAACTATCTCTGCATGTGTGTAGCAACAGCTCAGACAAATCCTGCTGACCCTACCTTTAATGAAGAGGCGGTTTTGGGAGATGACATAACGCATGTCAGATAAGCAAAAGCTTAGCAGGCAGAAATTAAAAGAAACTTCAAAGCAAAGAATTACACAGGATCAGAAATATAGACATCAGAACCCTGTGTATCCTCTATGTCCAATATATCCATATATGTCGAATCAAGCTTTATGCAGAAAGGCTCAAAAGAGATCAACTATTTGTGACGGAACTTTAGGTAGACCAACAAACTTCAAAAATGATTCCCAGAGACGTGTGTTTGTGTGTGTGTTTGTGTATACCATACTGCCAGTGTAGTGGAGGCCAATTTTTGGTGTCCTTTTAGCATTCTCTATCTTTTTTTTTTTTTTGTGATCCTGACATCAAGTTGAGCTCACTGTGAATCCCAGAGCTCTAGTATCATCTTGTGAAAACCCTGACTGCCCTTTATACTTTGACTTCTCCTCAGATGACTCAACTCTCATCATTGCTTGAGGGTTAAACTTTGTTTCACACTGCAAATTGTAGCTAATTTAAAAAACAAAACAAAAAAACTACATTTGGAATTGCTTTAATTCTTTTTCTTATTTTCTGAAAATATAATTGTCTTTTAGTTTTAATGTGTTGCCTCATGATTATCCTTCACTTGGTACATTTTGTTTTATCCAGAGACTTCACACAGGAAACAACAGTGTGGGGGATATGCCTGTGGTTTAGTTGTCTTTGTTTTTAATTGGGATTTGTGTTTGTCATAAAAGGTATTTCACATAAACAAGAAAAATGGGCCAAAAGCCTTTAGGCAACAGGTTATCATTCAACACTTTGCTCATTGCATGCATGTACAGATGAGTGTTTTCCAACATTTGTTTGCTGCATGTTACTGTGTGTGTTTTTGTGTGTACACATGAGTCTACAGTTTGGCTCTGGCACTTTGACTTCTTAGAGGCAAGGAAAGAACACACAACCCAAAGCGGAAGTTATTACTGCAGGCAAGGTTATATACCTCAGTACAGACAGACACACACACACACACACACAGAGGAATACAGGGTTGTTCAATTCAGTAAATCATGAAAAATTGGTAAACATGTCAGTGGGATCACTCACTGACCTTTTCAATCTAATATTTAAAAACAAAACAAAACAAAACAAAAAAAACAACAACTTGATAATATCTTTAGCTAACACATGCCTCACTGAAAAGAGTGGCTAGAGCATAATTAATTGAGCACAAATTCATGAACCTGCTCATGTTATTGGTGAGCAGTAAACTGAACAAATCAGTTTGCAACTAATGAAAGAGAGAGTTAACAGCCCTCACGTCATCAGCTGAAAAAGCCTCATGCAGCATGTGGTGTAAGACCAGGGCTACGCTACAGATTGTAGTCTTTGTTACAGTGAGAAACAAACAGATTCACTCGCCTCTTCTATCTCGTCTCGTTTTTTATCTCCTTGCCATTCTCAGGCATTCTCTTACATTCAATTTGAACTGGGAATGAATTTCTGAGTTCTCAGTTGAAAATTTCAACTGTATGTTGATGTTCAAGTTTGCTGTTGCAAATTGTTAATAATTGTAGATATAAGTTGTCTTGGCCATTTTAATTAATACAGAAAACATGAATATTGTGCACCTCTTAGTTTGCAACAGAAAGACAAACAGATAACTTCAGGGCCACACCGCTGAGATAGCATAGACAGTCTAACCTAGGTGAAGTGGCGAGTTTTACAGAATGTCAAGTGATGTTCAAGAGTAACTACACACAGGCTAAAAATTCTACTTGCATTCCTGTCTTGTGGTTGCTGTTTGTTTCATCCATACCATGGGCATCACAGCACGCCACAGTGCACTTTAATGCAGTCCTACATCTCGGTGACAACTACAAAAGACCATGTCACAAGACCCAACTGTGATGAAAAATAAGGGGAAAAACAAGGGTCTAATTACTGGAGGCAAAATGTGCATTTCATGCCAAAACAAGAATTACACATGCATATGATGATTTATGTGTATATGAAATATTTGACATTTCCTTAAGGTGAGTTGTATGTGTCTGTAAATTGCTTATGTTTATGCTTATTTAGTTAGTGTGTAAGGAGGTTCATTTTTGATTATAAATGATCATATGCATTTGTAAATCTTGGTTTTCATGATGCACGCGATGAGAGGTGCTACCTTTCCATCCATGGAAGTCATTGCACCAGTAGTTTTCCTCCTAGTTGTTCTTTCACATCTAGTCACACTGTTGATGTTCACACTGAAACATTAAATTTACATTTTGATATTATCTGCCAATTTAATCTTATATACAGTGTTATTGACATTAGCATGTCCTTTAAAACAATTTTTTTGGCTTTTATCCCTTTAATTTGAAAGGACAGCAGAAGTGAAGACAGGAAAGGGTGAAAGAGTGTGTTGATGGCATACAGCAAAGAGCCTCAAGTGGGAGTTGAACCCATGGCTGCTGCTGACTCTTTTCCTATAAAGCATCATATTTCATTTTGTAAGCAATTAAGCCATAAATGTCAGTTATCTGGTGATGTCTGAACTATTCTACAAAGAAGTTTTTTGCATACTCTTTCTAGCCTATATCCCTAGAGAATATGCGTCTGATATACTGTACGTGTGTTTGACTGTTGTGTGTGTATCCTCTCGCATCATATCTCTTCTCCTACATTCTCTGTCAGTCTCTCACCATCCCATCTCATCCTCTCTTTCCTTCTTGTCTCCCTCCATCCATATATCTCTCTATTGACTGTCCCTTTAAGGCTCTGTCAGCCCTGACACCTCCCCTTTAAATGCCAGCAGACACATGCAATCTGTCTCCACCTATCTACTAAATACAGGTGTGTGCACTTGCATGCACACGCAACGTTAGTGCACATCCTGCGTTAATGTGTGTGTCCCTTTCAGTATAGCATGCTTTCATGTGTTTGTTTGCCCCCCTTCTATGTATGCGTGTCAGGTTTAATAGTAAGTGATGGGGTAGCCAGCAGCCTAAACAAGCTTTAGCTCAGGGGGGCAGCACTCCCTATCTATCTAACTGCCTGAGAGAGAGAAAGACAGAGAAGAAGACAGAGGGAGGGTAGGAGAAGGAGGTACACAGCATTTATCATTTAATAGTGAAAGCAACAACTGCTTTTTCAACAATGGAAGGATATTGTTTACTGTTACTATTGAAAGTCTCATGAGAAAAACTCCACGTTCTTCTTGTTCTCCTTTAGAAATCCTAGCCAGTCTCCAACACAGCCCATCCAGGTGTGGGCTGGTGTTTCAGCCAGTTTCTCATTGTGTCTAGTGACCTGACAGCTACTGATCCTCTTTTTTAAATCAGAGCAAGGTGTTGAGCAAATATGTCCAAGTTAAGGCTACTTCAAGGGACTTTCATATTGTGTTGATTTTTGAGAGCCCTGTGGACAAAAGCGGTGTTTCTACTACCGTAACCACAAAATCTAACTTCAGAAACAAAATTTGCAAAATAAAAATCTGTAAACATCGTATTTCATCCGATTTCAACTAAACATACTGTAAGTACTGTACCCCCTATAGATAGTTTCATGACTAGTTAAAAACTCCTTGTAGTAGGTTTAAAGTTATTGGCTTGAGTTGTGTAAGTTCCTTTTCATGAGTAACATATTCTTCTACCCTATTTGCTACATGCACCTGTAAAAATCATGCTTCTTTATGAACATGTAGTGTCAGGAAGCAGTAATACTGGAGAAAATGTTACAAAGCTCCACTGTTAACATAGAATAGTTAATATCAAAACATTTTTATACCAAACATATAAGAAATTAGGGATGTTTAATGGTTAATAATTAATTAATCACTGTCTAGAAATGAGGAAATGTGAGTTTTGTACGTTATTAATGATTAATGACTAATCGATTGTTGATAAGTTCGACTATTGGTTACGGGAAATGCAGAAAAAATCAAAAACACTACACAAAATACAAATATGGCCAGAGGTGTTTTTAATCCTGCAAGATCTGTATGTAAAGAATACTAGGGAAGCCAGTATTCTACGCTGCAATTATGGATTGG